>JBBPBK010000195.1:452500-560866 GCA_039720395.1 Liquidambar formosana | reverse complement strand
TAAGGGTGCAAATAGGTGTGGTATTTGTCCTATGGCAAATAGGGCTGCTTATGTCTGAAATGGCTAATGTTTGGAGCAATTGCGCTCAGGTAAGTGGGTGTGAAGGTGCCCCAATTCACCTTTCTTCCTTATCCTTCTCTTCTCCCTATTTAGGGTTAATTTTTAATACAAGTCTATGGTTTAATCAAAGGTTTCCTTCATAAATAAAATTCTGGTTTTTATTAAAGTTTCCATTTTGTGGATTTCTTTCTAAAATCAAACTTCTATCAATTCAACTCTTTTGATCAAATAAGGAAACCTAGGGTTTTAACCATAGGTTTGTATTAGGTCTTAACCTTAGTTCTAATCGAACTACGTGGACTTTGATCCATGTATTTCGTTGCATGGTACGTAGGCGCTCTTCGTGAGGCTCAAGTCCGTTCTAGGATCCAAGCATCCTAGGTTTATTTTGTTTTTTTCTTTTCTTTTTTCTGTTTTTTTGCTTATTATGCATGGATGGATGAATGAAATATATGATATGCATGCAATTCTTGTGATGATATACTTGCTGATTTTTGTATGGAAAGATCTTAATTTAGCCCAAATGAACTGAGAGACCGAAAGGGTGACATGGGTGCCTATAGGCTTTGCCTAGAACCTTCCCATGTCATAACTTAGCCTCCGAATCCCCGATTTCTTTGGTTTTCAAAAGATTGGTTTTTGCCTTTCCTTTTTTATGGAGTCATTCAAATTGTTTTCCTAAAACAACTATTTTTAGGGTTTTCCTTGTTTCCTTTAAAAAATAAGGTGGCGACTCCTTTCCTTTTTCTTTTTCAAACCATTTTCTTTCAATCCCTTGTGGGCCCAATTTCCGGGGTTCACAGTTTGGCGACTCCACTGGGGATTTGTGGGCTAGACTCTATAAAGTTTAATTGGGCTAGGTTAATTTCTTATGTTTAATTAAAATCAATCACATTGCATCCGCTTGATTGTGTGCTTTCATTTATTGCATTGTGTGCGCAAACTCTTGCATGTTAGGATCGATGTCCCTCGATGTATCCTTGCCAACGATCGGCCTAGTCTCAACCTTGGTTTTCCTGATTCCATGTGTTGGGGCGAAAGCTATCAACCTCTCTTGCCTAGTACCCTTGGGTATATTAAATGAGTTAATCACGTACTGCTGGACCCACGCGGCGTCCTGATGCCACATGTGGTTAGGTATAAGGATTGCTCAAGCAAGTGAAGGACCCTAGCCTACCCTTATCATTAGTCCATATAGACAGACTTGTAGGACACTACGGTCTCACCTTTATGCACCCACAATTGTTTTGTAATGATGCTATGCCGTGTTTGTGGTTGTGAGGCTTTATATCTATGCCCTTAATATAGACCTTAAACCCTAGCCTTCGTTAAGGCCATGGGTTAGGAGAATAAATTAAGGAAATAGGATGTAAAGCTATGTTTGTGATGTGCTAGTCCTAGGGATTAATTAAACCTAATTGAAGGACTCTATGCCCTATTCTTTAAAACATACCCTTAATCCATGACCCCTGTAAAGGTAATGGATAAAAGGATATGAATTAATTGAACATGGTGTAGAGACCGAATTCATTAAGGAAAATATGGAGGTTTAGGACAGATCCTTAGGCTAAAGGTTAAAACTTTTCTATCCATAGACGTGCTGGCTTGGATCCGCAATCCACAAGGGCGTCTAGTGAGTGTTGAGTCTACCCATCAGACAGACATGGCCGACGAAAGAACTAGTGAGGGGACACTTTGACCTTGAGGCTTGCCTGAAAGCCATCATGGCCAAGCTTGACCATACCTCCGAGACATCCGATACCGCATGAAAATGGCTCAAGAGAACCAACAGAAGATGGCGGATCTTGAACAAAATGGCTCTAAGGCCCATTCCTCGGGTATACCTCATGGGGCTGGCACCGAAGAGGGACCTCAATCCAATGAGAACACCAAGACAAGGGGGGAAAGTAGCTCGAAACCTGAGGTCACCAACCTAGAAGGTAAGCCAAGGGGAAAGGTACTAGCAGTGATCCGTGTTAGCTAGCAAGGTAGAAGCTTTGGAGAGAACCATAAAAGGGATTCGCAGGGCTGATGACATGGTCGATGTGCGGACTCTATCCCTGTTTCCAACGGCTCGTATTCCACTACAATTCAAGATGCCGGAGTTAGAAAAGTTCGATGGGACGGGTTGCCCTAAGACTCATTTGAAGATGTACGTGCGAGCTATGCACCCTCGAGGGGCTACTGACGAGCTTTTAGCTCAAATGTCCATGAAACCTTGGCCACTTCTGCTTTGAAATGGTTCTTATCCTTGGATGAGAATAGAACTCGGACTTGGGAAGACATATGCAATGAGTTTTCAGAGCACTACAAGTATAACACAGAGGTGGACGTTACTCGAAGGGACCTAGAAACTACCAAGCAAGGGGCTCATGAAACTTTCTCCGCTTACATTACAAGGTGGAGACAAAAGGCGTCGAGAATGACGGATAGGCCGAATGAGGAAGACCAAATTCAGTTAGTGGTTAAGAACCTGCTGCCCGTGTATCACAAGCACCTATTTGCCCACTATTTCCCAAATTTCAAAGCTCTCATTAGGGCTGGCACGCAGGTTGAAGATGCTATCAATGATGGGACAATCAAGACTGAAGAAGTGAGGAGTCGCAAGACAAACTTTACTGGGAAGAACAATGCCGAGGTCAACACCATAACTCAACCAATCCAACCCTTTTCTCTCAATGATGTCAACCCACCTCGCCAATTCACTGACCTATTCATGCCACTCGAAAGAGATCCTTGAAAAGCTCATAAGTCGTGACCTATTGAAGCCACTCGACCCAAGACCTCCACAAATCCCTTACCCAAGAGCTACAATGAGAATGAGTACTGCAAGTACCACCAATCCAAAGGCCATGCCACCAATCGCTGTATTCGCCTTCGCCACCAAGTCCAAGACCTCATTGACAAGCAAGTCATTTCACCACCAACCCGTCCAAATGTCACCCGTAATCCTCTCCCATCACACAACAACACACCCCCAACTAACACCATAAATGCCATTGGGGTTTGAATCCTCTCGCCCTCGCCATCCCATAAGACAATACACTTCCGCTCCCATGACCTAAACCCGTCTCTTCACCATTTGCCGCAATAACAGCCTTATCATGCCACTTCCACCAAAGCCAAGGCCCTCAACCCCTCACCAATATTGCCAATACCATTGTGCACCCGGTCCATGACACGAGGCTTGTTCCATACTAAAAAGATCATCCAAGACCTCATTGACCAAAGGTTTTGTTGTTGCCAAAGAAATCATATCCAACAAGAGCTGAAAGAAAGATATGAAGCAGGGGATCCTCAGGTTGGCCTATTAGGTGAAGCGTCGGGGAAATTTGATTACTATGTGCTGTACTCAAGCCCAAGTCCGATATCAGATGAGCCGATAGTCCCTTCAGGATGGGATGACTTGCCGACAGAGATGGAGAGCATTGACATGATAGAATGGGATGACTTAATGAATGACTCCGAGGAAGTCCATGATATATGGGCTAGTGATGATGAGCTGGATCATATAACCAGAGGGGGTCGCCATTTCAAGCCTCCCCACCTAGAATCTGAGAATCCGTTGGAAGATTTGGAAGGAGCAGAGGCGTCCTAGCTTGCAAGAAGAAGAGGATGAAGTGCTTAGGCAGCTGAAGAAGACCAATGCCAACATCACTATCTGGGGCTTACTCATGGCCTCGCACAAGCACAGACAGACCGTGTTGAAACTGCTGAATCAGATACAAGTGCCTGTTGACACATCCCCCGAGGGATTGGTACATTTGGTGAATCCAACTCCCAAGAACTCAACCATCGTGTTCACCGATGTAGACCTACCCAAAAGCGGGCCAAGCCATTCTCAAGCTCTCTACGTGACCGTTGACACTATGGGAAGAGGGTTCCTACCGTCCTTATCGACAATGGGTCCGCACTGAATGTATGTCCTCTCCGAACTGCCACTGTTTTGGGTTTGGGACCCACCGATTTCACGCCATCTGGGCAGACCGTAAGAGCTTATGACAACACCTGCCAAGAAGTAATAGGGGTGGTTACTTTGCCTCTTATCATGGGACCCACTGACTTTAGGGTGGAATTCCAAGTGTTAGATGTGCCGTCATGTTTCAACTTGCTGTTGGGCCGACCTTGGATTCATCCTGCTGGGGCTGTGCCATCTTCACTCCATCAAAAGGTGAAGTTTCCTCATGAAGGAGCCATAGTAACACTTCAAGGGGACTATGAATTGAAACTCGCAGGTGTGCCTATATGTGAGATACAACCTGAATCAGCAGCGATACCGCTATCTGGGTTTGAGTATGTCCAATGCATTGAGAAAGAGCTCGAAAAGGGTGAATTAATACCCTTGGACTTTTGTCCCCATGGCAACTTGCATGTTGGTGAAATCATGAGAAGAATGAGTTTCTTTCCAGGCATGGGGCTAGGGCGTCGCCAACAAGGGATCCCTACGTCTATTCAAAGCCGTGTCACCTCATACACCTTCGGGCTAGGATATGAGCCCTCTAGAAATGATCATGCGGAAATGCTAAAGAGGAACAAGGAGAAAGTAAGAGCCAAAGCCGAGGGAAGGGTGCCAGGACCTGAAGATCTCGCCATATCGACCTACTTTGAATGGTTACTTCGTCAAAGAAGGGGATCGATTTTCTATATTGCGGGTTTCCAGAGCCCACCTTTGACCAAGCTACCAAGATCCGAGTTCCGGGTTTTGAAATCTTCTTCACCGAATGGTATCCAATCACAGCTGAATGATGGATGATGAAGCCATCAATGATGAGTTCTGGGAAAAGAAAGAGGAGAACTGGGCAGAGAACCTTGATGCAGGGGCTATGACTGAAATGTTCCAAATATGATCCTCACCGTGGAAGACTCGACCATTGAGAACTCCAGGGTTCATCCATTAGCCATACTACCATGCCACTTCTGAATTGGTACCTTGAATGTGGTGTCATTGCGGAGATCCATGAAGAAGAAGACCTGGCCTACCTGATAGCAGCTTGTAGGTGTCTTAGTTTAGTAATATTTCCCTAATTCAATAAGATGTATCTACTTAACTCACCTTGTGGAGTCATAGTATTGGTACAGATTTGTTTGTTTTCTTTCTTTCTTTTGTGTGTCATTCCCATTATTCCTAGTCAATAAAGTGTGCTTTCTTTCTCTATATATGCAGTGTCTCTTTTCTCTCCTCTATGGATATTTATGGCATGGATATAGATCCTAGGAACGATGTCCCCCCGGAGCTCGTTGAGCAAAGGAAAAGGGCGTCACCGAACCTAATATGGATGAATTAGAATCAATCAACTTAGGGACGAATGAATTGCCAAGAATAGTTAAAATTGGGAAACCCTCTCCCCCGTTGAAAAAGAAAGATGATCTCCCTCTTGAAAGCCAACATTATGGCTTTTGCATGGTTCTTATGAAGACATGCTGGCATCGACCCCGATATTGTGCAACACTATATCCCCACTAATTCCCTAAAGAAGCCGGTAGTAAAGTAGAAACTCAGAAGATTAAACCAAATGGGCTCTAAAGTAAAAGAAGAGGTAACTAAACAACTAGACGCGGGTTTCCTCCAAGTTGTGGAGTACCCCGAGTGGTTGTCGAATATAGTGCCTGTGCCTAAAAAGATGGGAAAGTAAGGATGTGTGTCGATTTCGAGATCTCAACGCCGCGAGCCCTAAGGATGACTTTCCTTTACCCCATATCGACGTGTTGGTGGATAGTACAGTGGGACATGCACTCCTCTCCTTCATGGACGGATTCTCCGGGTATAACCAGATAAAGATGGCGCCTCAAGACATGGAGAAAACAGCCTTTATCACGCAATGGGGAACGTACTGTTACAAGGTAATGCCTTTTGGCTTAAGAAACGCTGGGGGTACTTACCAAAGAGCAGCTACGACCCTATTGCATGATATGATCCATAAGGAAGTCGAGGTTTACGTCGATGATATGATCGTGAAGTCCGTGGATAGGGAAGGGCATTTCAAGGCACTAGAGAAATTCTTAGAGCGAGCAAAAAAGTACAATCTCCGTCTCAACCCACAGAAGTGTGCTTTCGGCGTCACTGCAGGCAAGCTATTGGGGTTTATGATCACTCAGAGAGGTATCGAAGTGGACCCAGGGAAGATAAAAGCTATTATGGAGATGGAGCCGCCTAGCACTGAGAAGCAGATCCGGGGTTTTCTGGGAAGAGTTCAATACATAAGCCGATTCATTGCCAACTTAACCATGGTTTGCGAACCAATCTTCAAATTGCTTAAGAAAGGTGTGACAAAAGTATGGAACAAAGAATGCCAAGAGGCCTTTGAGACCATTAAGAGATACTTGAGCAATCCTCCAATCTTAGTTCCCCCAAGGCAAGGTGCGCCGCTTTTGTTATACTTAACGGTCACCGAAACCGCGACGGGAGCTTTGTTAGCTCAATATCTCGAAGGAACTACAAAGGAGAATGCCATCTACTACCTAAGCAAGAAAATGACATACTATGAAGTGAAGTACAATGCAATTGAAAAGGCTTGTGTGGCACTCGTATGGGCGACGCAGAAACTCCGGCACTACATGATGTCCTTCGAAGTGTTCTTGATAAGTCGCATGGACCCGTTAAAGTACCTGGTAGAAAGGCCGGTATTGTCATTCAGAACTGCTCGATGGTCAATTCTCCTCAACGAATTCGACATCAAGTACGTGAATCAGAAGTCTATCAAGGGAAGCGTCATCGCAGACTACCTAGCCAGCTGTCCGGTGTCATCATCTGCTCCATTCAACGATCAGTTCCCAGACGAGGACGTGCTAGAGATTGGCAGAAAAATTTGAAGAGTATACTTCGATGGGGCAGTCAATAAGAAAGGTTATGGGATAGGAGTCCTGCTGGTCTCACCTGAAGAGGCATTTACACCGTTGGCGGTCAAGTTGGGGTTCGAAGCTACGAACAACATTGCTGAGTATGAGGCCTGTATCCTAGCACTGGAAGCGGCACTTGAATTGGGGATCAAAGAATTAGAAGTGTTCGGGGACTCGGCGCTAATCATTTGTCAGATAAAAGGGGAATGGAAAACTCGAGATGAGAAGCTGCTACCCTACCATGCCTACCTGGAAGCTCTAACCAAGGAGTTCTCAGAGATAGAATTTAACTACCTTTCAAGGAACAAGAACCAGTTCGCCGATGCCTTGGTGACCCTAGCATCCATGGTGGAGATACCTGAAGGGGGAAATGTGAAGCCGTTGGTGATAGAATGCCGAGACAAGCCTGTGTACTGTTGTGCAATCCGAGGAGGAGAGGTAAATGATGGCCGTCCGTGGTTCCATGACATAAAGAAGTTCATTGAAGAAAGGGAATACCCAGAAGGAGCATCTCGTATCGATAGAAAAACCCTAAGGCGGTTGGCGAGTCACTATTTACTTTGTGGAGGAAAGCTATATCGGAGATCATACGACGGGATCCACCTGCTGTGTGTCACCGAAGAGGAAGCCGAGCATCTGATTAAAGAAATCCATGAAGGGACAGGGGCTCCGCACATGAACGGCTATATGTTGGCTAAGAAAATCATGAGGCTAGGCTATTATTGGTCCACCATGGAAAGAGACTGCCACGCACATGTCAAGAAGTGCCACAAATGCCAACTGTTCGCCAGTGGACAACATTTGCCTTCTATGCCTTTAACAAGTATGTCGTCACCTTGGCCATTCGCAGTATGGGGGATAGATATCATCGGACAGATCAAGCCAAAGGCATCAAATGGGCATGAATACATCCTGGTCGCCATCGACTACTTCACTAAGTGGGTGGAAGCAGCGTCCTTCAAGACCTTGAATTCCAAGAAGGTAGCACAGTTCATACAGCACAGCATCATCTATCAATATGGGGTACCGCATGAAGTTATCTCAGACAATGGCCAGCACTTTCAGAAAGAAACCCATGAGCTCTTGCAAAAGTATAGCATAGCCCACCATCTGTCGTCACCATACCGTCCTCAGACTAATGGAGCGGTGGAAGCAGCTAACAAGAACATCAAGAAGATACTACAGAAGACTGCGGACTCACACACAGACTGGCATGAGAAGTTGCCATTGGCTCTATGGGGTTACAAAACATCAATAAGGTCGTCAACAGGGGCTACCCCTTATTCTCTAGTTTATGGAATGGAGGCCGTGTTGCCAGTTGAATTGGAAGTTCCTTCACTAAAAGTTGCCGTGGAGAGCCAGATAACAGAAGTGGACTGGGTTAAGAGCCGCTATAATGAGTTAGCTTTGCTGGATGAAAGGCGTTTAAGGGCGCTGTATCATGTTCAGGGGTATCAACGGAGAGTTGCTAGAGCATTCAACAAGCATGTCAAAGATCGAGGTCTAAAGAAAGGGGATGTAGTGCTGAAAGAAATCAGAGCTCCAGTGTTCGATCCGCGGGGAAAATTCAAGCCAAGTTGGGGTGGGCCATACATTATCAAAGAGATATTGCCAGCAGGGGCTGTTCGCCTCATGGATTTAGATGGAATTGAGTTCGCTCGTCCAACTAATTTGGATCAATTGAAGAAATATCATGTTTGAAGCCTGCTAGGTTGAAAACCCGTAAGGGCGGCCTAGGCAAAAGTTAAGGCATAAGAACTACGTAAGACCTGATTCTCCATTCAAAAACAAAAAACAAAAAAAACAAAAAAAAAAGAAGAAAAAAAAAACCATGGAGATACGTAGGCAACCCATAAAGTTACCTTGGGTGCGGTCTAAATCAAACAAGAAAATCTCAAGTTTGATTATTATTGGCAATTTATTCAAAACTAAAATTGATTGACATAGCAATTCATTGGTATTAAGTAAAAGAACTATAAATATGCCATAAATATCCTATTCTATTGAGTCTTCAGTTTTTCTCGGGCTTCTTTACAGCTCGCTCCTCAGCTTTCTTCTTCTCTCTTTCATGTCTTCTTTTCTTCCTCAAGTCATGTTCATAAGCTGTTGTCACTGCTTCCATAATATCTTCTCTGCAAGATCCAAGTTCGTTGTTCTTGATAAGTCCAAAAATCCTTTCTCTTTGAGTAGTCTCTCTCTCACCTAAATTGCTTTTCAACCATTCCTTATACTCGGGGGCTCATCATATATGGACCATCAGTATTCGTAACTTGGGTTAGTATCAACTTGCTAGGCCATCGGTCCTTCGCCCAAGTCACTACAAAAAGACCCGCAGGCACCACAGGATAGTCACCTTTCAAGGAAGTGGGTATGGTTTGCATGGCGCCCATCTGACGAAGAACCCTTGAAGGCCAATAGAAGGAAGTAGACCTCAGTCCTATGAGTCTCACCATGGCGCATCCAGAAGCCCGCAGAAGCACCTAGTCCCTGCAGCCCCATATGAATACAAACCACTTGACACTCCTCCAAGAAAGGGTTTGGAAGTAACCTAGCCAATCTCTCAATGAAAATTGCCCAGGTAGTTCAATGCGGCGAAGGCAGTAATGCTGGGGCTTGTATGGTGTAATGGCAATAGGCGATAAGAAATTCAGTCTTTCAAGCAACCACATCTGCAGTAGAATGGGGCTACCTCCTAAAGGAACCTTTGGGTCCTCATGAGTTTTATCCAAACCATTCAGGGTTTCAGCTAGCACCATGGGAATCAAGTTATGGCCCTTGGCAAGGAGAGGAATCAAGTCACAGATTTGAATGGGAACATGTGGAGTACCAGTGGAAATAAGAAAACGACCAATGAGGCAAAAGGCAAGAGCATGCTTAATAGGAAAGGTAAAATTCAGAATACCTTTACTATCACAAGCTAAAAAAGAGGTTGCCAATTTCATCAAGTCTACCATATGGTCCTTTACAAACGTAGAGGCATATTGTGAGTGAATCCCAAGTAGATTGGAGAAAGAAGTAAGAAAGCTTGGGCGAGGAGTAGGGAGAATGAAAGGACCTACCGTTGAAACTCCATACAATGCACAGAATTCCTCCATGGTTGGGCACAGTTCTTCATAGTTGAAGCGGAACACATGAACTTGAGGATCCCAAAAATATGTAGCAGCAGTCAAGAGGTTCGTTTCAAGCCTCACATGCCTCAAGGAGAGCAATGGATCCAAGCCAAAGCACTTGAACTCAGATTTTGCTTTAGCACTCATAACTCTCAAAAACCCTCCTAAAAATTTGTCTAGAGCCTCCATAATTTCTAATGAATGAATACAAGTAGGTTTAGGAACCTCTTGGATGTGTTTTTATAGGGAAAAGGTCACAAATCCAAGTTCAAATAGGAAAAAAACCCATCAGAATAGGAAGTTTCCTATTCAAAGTGGGATTTCCGCTTCGGGCTCGGGTAACCACCCAGGCCTGGGCAGCTAGCCTCCCGAGGCCTGGTGGTCACCCAAGCCACTTTGTTTTGGTTTTGCTTCTCGCTTTGTCTCGCCTTGACACGTGATCAAACCTCCTTCCAAATGAGATATTCAACACTTTTTGAGCTTAAAATCAATCAAATTCCATCTTGAAATCAATTCCTTGAATTGATTTTATGTTCAAAAGGGTTGAATATATTTCCCCTGTGTCATGCCAACTCAAGTGACAATGTGTTAAGTCACTTTCATCTTGCACCATGCTTGTTCTATCTTGATAAATTGATCATATATCCTCATTTCAAATCTTGATTTTCCATCCCACTTGGTTGAATATACTCATCACTTGAATATATTCTTCCATTTCAAAAGTGTATTCACTCTTTGAATATGCTTCTCAGCTTCAAATTCTCATTCTCTATCATACTTGGTTGAATATATTCATCACTTGAATATATTCTTCCATTTCAAAAGCATGTTCACCCATTGAATATGCTTCCTAGTTTCAGATCCTCATTATCACTTACTTGGTTAAATATATTCATCACTTGAATATATTTCTCCATTTCAATGGTATACTCATCACTCGAGTATACTTCTCAGATATTTCGTCACTTACTTGGTTAAGTATATCCATCGCTTGGGTATATTTCTCCATTTCAATGGTATGTTCATCACTTGAACATACTTCTCAGATCATTTGTCACTTACTTGGTTAAGTATATCCATCACTTGGGTATATTTTTCCATTTCAATGGTATACTCATCACTTGAGTATACTTCTCAGATATTTTGCCACTTACTTGGTTAAGTATATCCATCGCTTGGGTATATTTCTCCATTTCAATGGTATGTTCATCACTTGAACATACTTCTCAGATTATTTGTCACTTACTTTGTTAAATATATTCATGACTAGAATATATTTCTCCATTTCAATGGTGTACTCATCACTTGAGTACACTTCTCAGATTATTCTCTATCTTACTTGCTTAAGTATATCCATCGCTTGGATATATTTCTCTATTTCAATGGTATGTTTATCACTCAAACATATTTGTCACTTACTTGGTTAAATATATTCATGACTAGAATATATTTCTCCATTTCAATGGTGTACTCATCACTTGAGTACACTTCTCAGATTATTCTTATCTTACTTGGTTAAAGATATCCATCGTTTGGATATATTTCTCCATTTCAATGGTATGCTCATCACTTGAGTGTACTTCTCAGCTTACTTGGTTAAATATATTCATGACTAGAATATATTTCTCCATTTCAAAAGTATGTTCATCACTTGAACGTACTTCTCAGTCTTTCTCAATCATTAAGTATACTCATCACTTGAGTATATTTCTCAGCATCTTTTTCATCACTTGGTTAAATATGTTCGTAACCTGAATATATCTCTCCATTTCAAAAGTACACTCATCACTTGAGTATACTTCTCAGATTATTCTTTATCCTACTTGGTTAAATATATCCATCGCTTGGATATATTTCTCCATTTCAATGGTATGCTCACCACTTGAGTATACTTCTCAGATTTCATTCTCAGATTACTTGGTTAAATATATCCATCGCTTGGATATATTTCTCCATTTCAATGGTATGCTCACCACTTGAGTATACTTCTCAGATTTCATTCTCAGATTACTTGGTTAAATATATTCGCGACCTGAATATATTTCTCCATTTCAATGGTATACTCATCACTTGAGTATACTTCTCAGATTTTTTGTCACTCACTTGGTTAAATATATTCGTGACCTGAATATACTTCTCCATTTCCAAGGTACGTTCATCACTTGAACGTACTTTTCAGATCTCATTCTCATCACTTGGTTAAATATATTCGTGACTAGAATATATTTCTCCGTTTCAAAAGTATGTTCATTCGTAGTGGCTTGAATATGCTTCTCTTGACAATCACCAACCCCCAGTGGTTTAAGTATACTCATGACTTGAGTACACTTCCTTACTTCAGTCTCAGGTTTTCAACCTCCCATCATTGTTGGTATCAGTGTGTGATTTCTCTGGGCTTTTTGGCCAAAAATGGGTTGTTCTTTATCATTAGTTCACAAGTGTAACTTGTTCGCCAATGAGGGGCTTCTGTCACACCCCATTTTTGCACCACCTTACTAGGGCTCATCATTTCATGCATGTGTTTGTTTTGTTTTTGAGTCTAGTCACTTGCATTAGTTTTCTAGAGTCACAAGGACAATGGATATGAATTTTGGTTCAAATTGGAGTTGATCTTGAGGGATAATAAGAGCTTTTGTGACTTGAGGGGCATAATCGTCTTTTAAGTCCCAAACTTTTCATTTGACCTTGGAATGATCTCCAAATTGTCAATTGGAGTTCATATGGATGCATAAGAGGTATTTTTAGTGTCAATTTGGTAAGTCAATGGCTCGGGATTAAAATGGCTCGATGTAGTTCAAGTTGGTTAATTGACCCTTCCTTGGGTTAGCTCTAATTGACTCACAATTACCAACCAAATCTTTTCAAATTGACTTTCATTAGTCATCATTTTACCCTCAAAAGTGTTTCATGAAGTTCAATTTTGATATGGCCTGATGATGAGTTTAGTGCGGTTATTTACGGATTATCCTTGAAGAATTAGTGCGAATCACAGCATGAGATTTTTGGTTAAAATGAAAAGAAAATTATTTTATTAAATTAGCCATTTTTATCATGACACTAACACATGTACGTATGTGATGAGTGTGTGTACGCACATACGATACATGTGCATGCGTGTTAGCGGTCAGTCTCCCAATTTTTATAAAAGACAATTTCCTTTTCCTATTCAGATTAGAAGTCTTTTATCATTATAGAATACCTTTTGATTATTCTCCAAGGAAACCTAGTCCAGGAAGGAAAGGGAAACTCCAGATTTCAGCTATAAATACTCTCTTAATGTCTTTAAACAAGGGAGAAGATAAGAGGGTTTGGAGGGAGTGAAATTCGTCATAATTCAGCAGCAGATTTTCTGAAAACCAGCAGTCGTATTGTAATCATAACTGTTTCATCCGAAGTCAGAATTTGATGAAATTGGTCTTGTTAGAAAGATAATTCAATTCTCTACAACTTTGTATTTCACAAGCTTTGTCCAAATCCAACGTTTTCATACCCAAAAACGTGATTGAAGTTGCTGCTGCTGCAAAGTGACGAAAATCACTTTTCTTTTCTCTTGTTCTCTTCTTGTTTTCTATTTCTTTTCAAAGTTGAGTGAGTTTTGATCTCTTTGCTGTGATACCACTTTGACAAAGAGGAGGATTCGTGTTGGTTTGATTCACTCTAAAGACCTGAGGAGCCACGAACAATTACAAACACAAGGAAGGCCCTTCCTAAGGTATTCTCCTTCTCTATTCAAGCTTAAACTAGGTTTTCATATGGGTTAGGCTTATTGCATGTTAAAGGTAACTTTTTTATCATGTATTAACACTCTAGCTAGTTAATATACATGGAATATCTATTTTTTATCTACTGTTTAGCATGTTTTAGGGCTGTCCTTTAGGTTTTTAATGCATAGTTGTGATTCTTGTGCTCCTGTTTGTCCTTGTGCTAGGATTAGTGTCATTGCATGTTAGAGTTAGGATTTTCATCATGTTATATTGCTTTAGTTAGTTAATATGCATGATTTAATTTCTGTTTAGTTTGGTTTTAGCATGATTAAAGTATGTTTTGTATGTTTTTAAGCATATTTGTGAGTTTAGGGTTTTAGAGTCATTGTTTCGTGTTTGTTTTCATATAGCATGATAAAGTAGACTTTTTTATTTGGTTTTTCTTCGTGTTTGCTGTATATGTTTTTCATATGGAGTAAACATGATAGTTTTGCATGCATGTTAGTATGTTTTAGGGTTTTTATGCATGATATGGTTCTAGGAATATGTTAGGACTTATTATTGTTCGCTGTTTTTGCTATTGGCATGCTTAGTGGATGATTTTAGGTCATAATACTATTCTGTCCAGATTTGCATGTTAGTGTTTTTGCATGGTTTTGAGCACTTGTAAGGGTGCAAATAGGTGTGGTATTTGTCCTATGGCAAATAGGGCTGCTTATGTCTGAAATGGCTAATGTTTGGAGCAATTGCGCTCAGGTAAGTGGGTGTGAAGGTGCCCCAATTCACCTTTCTTCTTTATCCCTTCTCTTCTCCCTATTTAGGGTTAATTTTTAATACAAGTCTATGGTTTAATCAAAGGTTTCCTTCATAAATAAAATTCTGGTTTTTATTAAAGTTTCCATTTTGTGGAGTTCTTTCTAAAATCAAACTCTCTATCAAATTCAACTCTTTTGATCAAATAAGGAAACCTAGGGTTTTAACCATAGGTTTGTATTAAGTCTTAACCTTAGTTCTAATCGAACTACGTGGACTTTGATCCATGTATTTCGCTGCATGGTACGTAGGCGCTCTTCGTGAGGCTCAAGTCCGTTCTAGGATCCAAGCATCCTAGGTTTATTTTTGTTTTGTTTTCTTTTTCTTTATTTTCTGTTTTGTTTGCTTATTATGCATGGATGGATGAATGAAATATATGATATGCATGCAATTCTTGTGATGATATACTTGCTGATTTTTGTATGGAAAAGACCTTAATTTAGCCCAAATGAACTGAGAGACCGAAAGGGTGACATGGGTGCCTATAGGCTTTGCCTAGAACCTTCCCATGTCATAACTTAGCCTCCGAATCCCCGATTTCTTTGATTTTCAAAAGATTGGTTTTTGCCTTTCCTTTTTTTTATGGAGTCATTCAAATTGTTTTCCTAAAACAACCTGATTTTTAGGGTTTTCCTTGTTTCCTTTAAAAAATAAGGTGGCGACTCCTTTCCTTTTTCTTTTTCAAATCCATTTTCTTTCAATCCCTTGTGGGCCCAATTTCCGGGGTTCACACTCAGGTCTTTAGAGTGAATCAAACCAACACGAATCCTCCTCTTTGTCAAAGTGGTATCACAGCAAAGAGATCAAAACTCACTCAACTTTGAAAAGAAATAGAAAACAAAAAGAGAACAAGAGAAAAGAAAAAGTGATTCTCGTCACTTTGCAGCAGCAGCAACTTCAATCATGTTTTTGGGTATGAAAACGTTGGATTTGGACAAAGCTTGTGAAATACAAAGTTGTAGCGAATTGAATTATCTTTCTAACAAGACCAATTTCATCAAATTCTAACTTCGGATGAAAAAGTTATGATTAAAATACGACTGCTGGTTTTCAGAAAATCTGCTGCTGAATTATGACGAATTTCACTCCCTCCAAACCCTCTTCTCCTCCCTTGTTTAAAGACATTAAGAGAGTATTTATAGCTGAAATCTGGAGTTTCCCTTTCCTTCCTGGACTAGGTTTCCTTGGAGAATAATCAAAAGGTATTTTATAATGATAAAAGACTTCTAATCTGAATAGGAAAAGGAAATTGTCTTTTATAAAAATTGGGAGACTGACCGCTAACACGCATGCACATGTATCGTATGTGCGTACACACACTCATCACATACGTACACGTGTTAGTGTCATGATAAAAATGGCTAATTTAATAAAATAATTTTCTTTTCATTTTAACCAAAAATCTCATGCTGTGATTCGCACTAATTCTTCAAGGATAATCCGTAAATAACCACACTAAACTCATCATCAGGCCATATCAAAATTGAACTTCATGAAACACTTTTGAGGGTAAAATGATGACTAATGAAAGTCAATTTGAAAAGATTTGGTTGGTAATTGTGAGTCAATTAGAGCTAACCCAAGGAAGGGTCAATTAACCAACTTGAACCATATCGAGCCATTTTAATCACGAGCCATTGACTTACCAAATTGAACCTAGAAATACCTCTTATGCATCCATATGAACTCCAATTGACAATTTGGAGATCATTCCAAGGTCAAATGAAAAGTTTGGGACTTAAAAGACGATTATGCCCCTCAAGTCACAAAAGCTCTTATTATCCCTCAAGATCAACTCCAATTTGAACCAAAATTCATATCCATTGTCCTTGTGACTCTAGAAAACTAATGCAAGTGACTAGACTCAAAAACAAAACAAAAACATGCATGAAATGATGAGCCCTAGTAAGGTGGTGCAAAAATGGGGTGTGACAGAAGCCCCTCATTGGCGAACAAGTTACACTTGTGAACCAATGATAAAGAACAACCCATTTTTGGCCAAAAAGTCTGGAGAAATCATACACTGTAACCAAACAATGATGGGAGGTTGAAAACCTGAGACTGAAATAAGGAAGTGTACTCAAGTCATGAGTATACTTAAACCACTGGGGGTTGATGATTGTCAAGAGAAGCATATTCAAGCCACTACGAATGAACATACTTTTGAAATGGAGAAATATATTCTAGTCACGAATATATTTAACCAAGTGATGAGAATGAGATCTGAGAAGTACGTTCAAGTGATGAACGTACCTTGGAAATGGAGAAGTATATTCAGGTCACGAATATATTTAACCAAGTGAGTGACAAAAAATCTGAGAAGTATACTCAAATGATGAGTATACCACTGAAATGGAGAAATATATTCAGGTCACGAATATATTTAACCAAGTAATCTGAGAATGAAATCTGAGAAGTATACTCAAGTGGTGAGCATACCATTGAAATGGAGAAATATATCCAAGCGATGGATATCTTTAACCAAGTAGGATAAGAATAATCTGAGAGGTGTATTCAAGTGATGAGTGTACTTTTGAAATGGAGAAATATATTCAGGTCACGAACATATTTAACCAAGTGATGAAAAAGATGCTGAGAAATATACTCAAGTGATGAGTATACTTAATGATTGAAAAAGACTGAGAAGTACGTTCAAGTGATGAACATACTTTTGAAATAGAGAAATGTATCCAAGTGATGGATATATTTAACCAAGTAAGCTGAGAAGTACACTCAAGTGATGAACATACCATTGAAATGGAGAAATATATCCAAACGACGGATATATTTAACCAAGTAAGATAAGAATAATCTGAGAAGTGTACTCAAGTGATGAGTACACCATTGAAATGGAGAAATATATTCTAGTCACGAATATACTTAACCAAGTAAGTGACAAGTATGTTTGAGTGATAAACATACCATTGAAATAGAGAAATACATCCAAGTGATGGATATACTTAACCAAGTAAGTGACAAGTATGTTTAAGTGATAAACATACCATAGAGAAATATATCCAAGCGATGGATATACTTAAGCAAGTAAGATAGAGAATAATCTGAGAAGTGTACTCAAGTGATGAGTACACCATTGAAATGGAGAAATATATTCTAGTCATGAATATATTTAACCAAGTAAGTGACAAATATTCTGAGAAGTATGTTCAAGTGATGAACATACCATTGAAATGGAGAAATATACCCAAGCGATGGATATACTTAACCAAGTAAGTGGCAAAATATCTGAGAAGTATACTCAAGTGATGAGTATACCATTGAAATGGAAAAAAAAATATACCCAAGTGGTGGATATACTTAACCAAGTAAGTGACAAATGATCTGAGAAGTATGTTCAAGTGATGAACATACCATTGAAATGGAGAAGTGTACCCAAGCGATGGATATACTTAACCAAGTAAGTGACAAAATATCTGAGAAGTATGTTCAAGTGATGAACATACCATTGAAATGGAGAAATATATTCAAGTGATGAATATATTTAACCAAGTAAGTGATAATGAGGATCTGAAACTAGGAAGCATATTCAATGGGCGAACATGCTTTTGAAATGGAAGAATATATTCAAGTGATGAATATATTCAACCAAGTATGATAGAAAATGAGAATTTGAAACTGAGAAGCATATTCAAAGGGTGAATACACTTTTGAAATGGAAAAATATATTCAAGTGATGAATATATTCAACCAAGTAGGATAGGGAATGAGAATTTGAAACCGAGAAGCATATTCAAAGAGTGAATACACTTTTGAAATGGAAGAATATATTCAAGTGATGAGTATATTCAACCAAGTGGGATGAAAAATCAAGATTTGAACTGAGGATATATGATCAATTTATCAAGATTGAACAGGCATGGTGCAAGAGGAAAGTGACTTAACACATTGTCACTTGAGTTGGCATGACACAGGGGAAATATATTCAACCCTTTTGAACATAAAATCAATTCAAGGAATTGATTTCAAGATGGAATTTGATTGATTTTACGCTCAAAAAGTGTTGAATATCTCATTTGGAAGGAGGTTTGATCACGCGCCAAGGCGAGACAAAGCGAGGGGCAAAACCAAAACAAAGTGGCTTGGGTGACCACCAGGCCTCGGGAGGCTAGCCGCCCAGGCCTGGGTGGTTACCCGAGCCCAAAGCGGAAATCCCACTTTGAATAGGAAACTTCCTATTCTGATGGGTTTTTTCCTATTTGAACTTGGATTTGTGACCTTTTCCCTATAAAAACACATCCAAGAGGTTCCTAAACCTACTTGTATTCATTCATTAGAAATTATGGAGGCTCTAGACAAATTTTTAGGAGGGTTTTTGAGAGTTATGAGTGCTGAAGCAAAATCTGAGTTCAAGTGCTTTGGCTTGGATCCATTGCTCTCCTTGAGGCATGTGAGGCTTGAAACGAACCTCTTGACTGCTGCTACATATTTTTGGGATCCTCAAGTTCATGTGTTCAGCTTCAACTATGAAGAACTGTGCCCAACCATGGAGGAATTCTGTGCATTGTATGGAGTTTCAACGGTAGGTCCTTTCATTCTCCCTACTCCTCGCCCAAGCTTTCTTACTTCTTTCTCCAATCTACTTGGGATTCACTCACAATATGCCTCTACGTTTGTAAAGGACCATATGGTAGACTTGATGAAATTGGCAACCTCTTTTTTAGCTTGTGATAGTAAAGGTATTCTGAATTTTACCTTTCCTATTAAGCATGCTCTTGCCTTTTGCCTCATTGGTCGTTTTCTTATTTCCACTGGTACTCCACATGTTCCCATTCAAATCTGTGACTTGATTCCTCTCCTTGCCAAGGGCCATAACTTGATTCCCATGGTGCTAGCTGAAACCCTGAATGGTTTGGATAAAACTCATGAGGACCCAAAGGTTCCTTTAGGAGGTAGCCCCATTCTACTGCAGATGTGGTTGCTTGAAAGACTGAATTTCTTATCGCCTATTGCCATTACATCATACAAGCCCCAGCATTACTGCCTTCGCCGCATTGAACTACCTGGGCAATTTTCATTGAGAGATTGGCTAGGTTACTTGCTGCGACTTTAATAATGCTCCCAAGTGCAGGATGTCGCGAAGTAATAAATTCTCGGTGAGTCCGAGGTCGAACCACAGGGAAGGGGAATAATTAGCAGAAAAGATTAAGAAAAGATTTTAGAAATTTGGTTGCTTGGTTGCAGAGAATTAGTTTAATTGAAAACAATAATTTAAAAGCACTAAGGTTCAGAGGTCCACTCACAACAAGTATTAGTTATTTACTAACGACTCAATTTTATAACTCAACTGAGATTCATACGAAGGATGACCCCAGTCGGATGATGTAACAATTAATTTTATTCAAAACAATTCTAAAAATATGGATTCATAAGATTGATTGATTTAATGCATGAGAAAACTAGTAATTTAATTCGCAGGGAATTCTAAGCATTCACCGTACCCGGAGTTAACGATAAATAAAAGAATTATACAGAATAAATACTTTGCAAAATAATCAAAATCAATCAAAATTATAAAACCTTACATTAAATCCATGAAAGAGTCCTTAAACAAATACCAAATAATTGTTGTGGCTTCACTCCTAGCCTTAGCAAAACGTTTAGCTACTCATGATAATTGAAAACTAGAAAACTAAAAAGAAGTAGAACAAGAAGAACAAGAGAGGTGTTTGTAGAAGAGAAGAGGAGAAGTAATATATAGAGGTACAGCCACCTTTTCCTTTCCATGTGATCTTAGGGTTTCCAAGAGAAAGAGGAGAAAAATTAGGAAACAAATTAGGAATCCCGGTTTTTTCCAGCAGGGCTAACTTGTAACCCGTTTTTGACCTACTAAACGTTGAAATCACGAAAAATTCGTGAAATACAATATTGTAGGGCTTCAAATCAGCTTTCCAGGGACACCAATTTCGCATCAATTGGACTTCGGAGTCAAAAGTTATGACCAAAATACGGTAACTGCTCCAAACTTCCTTTTTAATCTTCTTTCCAACTTTGGGGTTGCCAATTTCTTTGCTAAAATCTTCTAAAATTCATGCACTTCAACCTTGCAAAGCTTCCATATAATTCCAAATAAATTTAGAATGCTTGACCATAGGAAATTGGCTTCCTACAAAAATAAAACACACATTAATACACCACTTTAAGCATAAGAGCATGTATCAAGAGAATTCATGTATAATGTGTAAAATGTGGAATTAAGTGCCAAATAAATGTGATAATGCCTACTAAAAGTATAACATTAATGCAATTTTAAGCTATTATCACACCCCCCAACCAGCATATTGCTAGTCCCTAGCAATTAAAGCGACCGAAATAGTCTTATTCAAAATAAAAAAACTCAAAACATGGCTACCAATTTCATCACCTTAGCAAAAGAATTAGTTAAAAGTTCAGGACACTCGCAACTATTAAAAACATCCCAATGAATTCAAAAACTCATTGTGTGTGAAGAATTTAGCCAACACAAATATAAACCCAATTTCAAGGTAAAGCACAACCCAAATCTCTATCTGAAATATGCTTCAACTCAAATCTCACAGGGATTACACTCAACAAAATAATGCACTCTGAATAGGGTAAAACTCTCGAGTATATGTGAGTAGAATAATGTAGAGCAAGAACAAGAATCTCACATATAAAATATTTGAAAAACGCTATCACAAGAAAGAATCATATAGTCTCATGAAAGGAATGCCAAATACTAAGAATGTACACCACACATTACATTATAGCTCAGTCATGTCAATATCCAAACCATACTATCCTCAAAATCAAATAGGACTTCTAATAGGATGTAATGTTGGGATAAAAGAAGGAATTGAAACAAAAAGGTTATGGTGATAATAAAAAGTGTATCCGAGAATGGTAGAAAGAACAAACTCACTTGAAACAATTTTGTATTCAACTTATTCTTCCAAACTTTGGCAATCAAACATTTTTTTTGTCTTTTTTTTTCACTTCTCAATACTTCACCAACAAAGCTTTCTCTTTCATTTTTTTTTTCTTCTTTTCTTCTTTTTTTTTTTGTTTTTTGTTTTTTTGTTTTTTTTTTTTTTTTCATTCATTTTTTTTTCACCCCTTTTTTTTTTTTTTTTAATTTTCCCACCTATTCACCTTACTGAACATTGATATTATCCATTCTCAAAACACTTTGGGAAAAAGGTTATGAAAGAAAGGCTAATCAAAAGGCTCAACGGGCTAACTAGTGGTAATGTATCACAAAGAAAAGAAATTAAAGGCTCAAAGAAATCAAAGATGGCCTAAAATCATCTTTCAAAGAGTGGTATAATTCTTCAATATCCATGACTTCAAAAGAAACAAGTGTGGTATAAAAATGATATGTTCTCAGCATTCAACCAAAAAAAAGAAATAATGAGACTAAACAATGAAATTTGAGCGCTTCCAAAAATCAAGGTAAGATTAAATGTAATAACCCTCTAAAAAAAATTAATGGCTCAAATACTCGCAAGGGCTAAAAGTCTCCACATTTTTATTCATCAAGCTCTCCAAAATCATCTTTACCCTTTAATCAAGAATCATATTCATGCGGCTAAAGTGCAAGTGCAATGTAATCCGAATATGAAATTCAATGGAAAATTTTAAACAGCAGTAGCATAATGAACTTCAAACTAGATAATCATGCTAAGACAACAAAATTTTTAAGCCAAAAATTTGTAAACCACTAAACTTTTTTTTTTTTTGAAAAATAAGATAAACTAACTAAGACCAAAATAAACTAACACAACACCAAAATTCCCTCCCCCCAACCTAAAAGATACATTGTCCTCAATGTAAACAAAGAAAAACAAAGTAGTAGAGATCATGGAGAGTACCTTGAGGTGCGAACCAAAAAGAAAACAAACAAACTCTAATACCTGCAAAATGGGTTAGACACGAAAAACACAAAAAAACAAAAGGGAAAAAAATAACTAACTACGACACAAACTCTAATACGAACTAACTTATTAACTTATTAAGGGTTTGGTAAATCCTGGTAGACAGGATCCACTAAATCAATGGACTCATCCTCAGGTGAAAAATTCTCAAGAAATGGTTTAAGACGTTGTCCATTAACTTTAAAAACATTACCATTCTTAGGATTTTCAATCTCAACAGTTCCATGAGGAAAAACAGTTTTAACCACAAATGGTCCTGCCCAACGGGACCTTAGCTTACTTGGAAACAAATGCAATTTAGAATTATACAAAAGAACTTTTTGAGATGGTTCAAAAGATTTCCTTAAAATATTTTTGTCATGAAAAACTTTTATTCGTTCTTTGTAAATTCTAGAATTGTCATAAGCATCTCGCTGAATCTCTTCCAAAGAAATTATATGAGTGCACACCAAACGGCTAATTCCTTTAATGGCAGAAACATTCAATCCTATTGCACTCTTGTGCTTTTTCAAAATTTTCAACAACTTACCTTCTTGCAAGGGATCAAGTTTAGTAGATATTACCATAGGAAAAATCTCCTTAGGTCTAAAGAATGCATACTTGAGTTCCACTAGCAAAGGCTTTAATTCCAGTTTAGGCACTTTCTCATTCGATGGCAATAGTTTAAGCTCACGGGGTGGTAGCTCTTCAAATTTAGGCTTCCGCGCATTCACATCCAATTCCTGTGTAGAATCCAATAAATAATAAAGATATGCAATTTTAGGATCCTCATTAAATTCCAAATCAAAAGAATTAACCAAGCACGCCTCTAAAGGATCAGAAAAGCACGACACATTAAATTGTTTTTGAACAAGTGTATCAATCAAGTTAACTTCATGAAAGTCATCATCATCCTTAGATTCTTTGCAAGTATTAAAAATATTCAATTCTTGGGTCATATTTCCAAAAGACAATTTAAGTATACCACTCCTACAATTTATTAAAGCATTGGAAGTCGCAAGGAATGGGCGACCCAGAATCACAGGAATTTGAGAACTAGCATTCAAAACAGGGTGTGTGTCCAAAACAATAAAATCAACAGGAAAGTAAAATTTATCAATTTGGACTAACACATCCTCTACTACTCCCCTAGGTATTTTTACAGAACGATCTGCGAGTTGAAGAGTTATTTTGGTTGGTTTTAGCTCACCTAAACCCAACTGTTCATATACTGCATAAGGTAAAAGATTCACGCTAGCCCCAAGATCAAGTAAAGCTTGCTCTACTTTAAAATTACCAATAACACATGAAATTGTGGGACTACCTGGATCTTTATACTTAGGAGGAATATTGTTTTGAATGATAGCACTCACTTGATCAGTTAAAAATACCTTCTTTTGTACGTTAAGCTTACGCTTAACCGTACATAAATCTTTCAAAAATTTAGCATAAGAAGGAATTTGTTTTATTGCATCCAACAAAGGGATGTTGACTTTCACTTGTTTAAAGATTTCAAGAATGTCTGCATTCTGATTCACTTTCTGAGGTGGTTGCAATCTTTGAGGAAAAGGAATAGGAATGGGGCATCTCTCAATTTCACTTGACTCAGGCTTATTAGATTCATTACTACTCTTTGTTTTTGAAAATTCTTCTTTTTCTTTGTCTTTGGGTGGTGAAATAGTTTTATCAATAACTTTTCCACTGCGAAGAGTAGTAATGGACTTAACATGCTCAAGTTGTGTGTCAGATAAATTAGAATCACTAATACTAAATTGACCTTGAGGATTAGGTTGTGGTTGAGATGGAAATTTACCTTTTTCTTGAATGCTTAATGAAGTGGTCAACTTAGTAAGAGTGTTTCTAATGTCACCTATGGCTTGAGAGGTCTGATTATTTATGGTGGCTTGACTCTGCATAAACTGTTGCAATGTTTCCTCTAAACCCTTCCAAGGGGAAGGATTATAAGGAACAAAATTAGAATGGCCTTGAGGTAGTAGTGTAACATTATCATTCCTCCAACTGAAATTTGGATGATTCCTCCACCCTGGATTATAAGTTTCAGAATAGGGTGAAGAAAAAGGTTGTTTATTTATATTTACAGCATTTGCTTGATCATGTAACACCTCTTTAAAAGCAGGGATAGTTGGGCAATCATTTGTAGAGTGTCCCACGGTCTCACAAATACTACAAACATCATTCAATTTAGGCACAGACATAACTTCATTAACTTTCCTTAATTCCATGGCTTCTAATTTCCTAGTCAAAATAGCTACCCTAGCACTTAAGTCATCATCCTCCCTAAGATGGTACTTACCGCCTCCAGATGGGTTGGTAGAAGGCTTGGACCTATCTAAAGTATCAGTTGTATCCCAAGATTGGGCATTCTCAGCTAACAGATCAAAATAGTCAAAAGCCTCATCAGGATCCTTATTCATGAATTCACCATTGCACATCATCTCTACAAATTGGCGCATTTTAGGAGTTAAACTTTGATAGAAAAAACTAATGATACGCCAAGTTTCATAGCCATGATGTGGGCAAGAATTTAATAAATCTTTAAAACGTTCCCAACATTGGTAAAAAGTCTCATTATCTTTTTGTGAAAAATTCATTATTTGCCTTTTGAGAGTATTTGTCCTATGAAGTGGGAAGTGCTTTTTCAAAAATTCAGTTTGCATCTCTTGCCATGTGCCAATGGATCTAGGTCTTAAAGCATTAAGCCAATTTTTCGCCTTATCCTTGAGAGAAAAGGGAAATAATTTTAATTTAATAGTCTCTTCACTACAAGTTTGGTCATGGAAGGTTACACAAACCTCATCAAATTCCTTAAGATGCAAATATGGGTTTTCAGATTCTAAACCATGGAATTTAGGTAGCAATGGAATCATGCCAGCCTTAAATTTGAAATTATTAGCATTCAGAGGAAAAATAATACAAGATGGTGCACTACTCCTAGTAGGCTGCAAATAATCTCTAAGAGTCCTTTTATCATCCCTATCAATATTCTCAATTTGTTCCTCATTATCAGACATGGTGTCAAGTGTGTGATTGTGTCCAAGAGAATCAATTAAATTGCCACACAAATTTTCAGACTCAACTCTAACCAAACGATGAGTATGATCACGATGCCAAATTTGCATACAAAAAAGAATAAATAAAAAAATAAAAAAATAAAAAGTTGTGGAAAGAGTTTACCGGATTTGCGAAGAGATTCGCAAAATACAACAAACCTCCACTGAAAACAATGAACTGCTATTTATCCACGCCAGTCCCCGGCAACGGCGCCAAAAACTTGCTGCGACTTTAATAATGCTCCCAAGTGCAGGATGTCGCGAAGTAATAAATTCTCGGTGAGTCCGAGGTCGAACCACAGGGAAGGGGAATAATTAGCAGAAAAGATTAAGAAAAGATTTTAGAAATTTGGTTGCTTGGTTGCAGAGAATTAGTTTAATTGAAAACAATAATTTAAAAGCACTAAGGTTCAGAGGTCCACTCACAACAAGTATTAGTTATTTACTAACGACTCAATTTTATAACTCAACTGAGATTCATACGAAGGATGACCCCAGTCGGATGATGTAACAATTAATTTTATTCAAAACAATTCTAAAAATATGGATTCATAAGATTGATTGATTTAATGCATGAGAAAACTAGTAATTTAATTCGCAGGGAATTCTAAGCATTCACCGTACCCGGAGTTAACGATAAATAAAAGAATTATACAGAATAAATACTTTGCAAAATAATCAAAATCAATCAAAATTATAAAACCTTACATTAAATCCATGAAAGAGTCCTTAAACAAATACCAAATAATTGTTGTGGCTTCACTCCTAGCCTTAGCAAAACGTTTAGCTACTCATGATAATTGAAAACTAGAAAACTAAAAAGAAGTAGAAGAAGAAGAACAAGAGAGGTGTTTGTAGAAGAGAAGAGGAGAAGTAATATATAGAGGTGCAGCCACCTTTTCCTTTCCATGTGATCTTAGGGTTTCCAAGAGAAAGAGGAGAAAAATTAGGAAACAAATTAGGAATCCCGGTTTTTTCCAGCAGGGCTAACTTGTAACCCGTTTTTGACCTACTAAACGTTGAAATCACGAAAAATTCGTGAAATACAATATTGTAGGGCTTCAAATCAGCTTTCCAGGGACACCAATTTCGCATCAATTGGACTTCGGAGTCAAAAGTTATGACCAAAATACGGTAACTGCTCCAAACTTCCTTTTTAATCTTCTTTCCAACTTTGGGGTTGCCAATTTCTTTGCTAAAATCTTCTAAAATTCATGCACTTCAACCTTGCAAAGCTTCCATATAATTCCAAATAAATTTAGAATGCTTGACCATAGGAAATTGGCTTCCTACAAAAATAAAACACACATTAATACACCACTTTAAGCATAAGAGCATGTATCAAGAGAATTCATGTATAATGTGTAAAATGTGGAATTAAGTGCCAAATAAATGTGATAATGCCTACTAAAAGTATAACATTAATGCAATTTTAAGCTATTATCACACCCCCCAACCAGCATATTGCTAGTCCCTAGCAATTAAAGCGACCGAAATAGTCTTATTCAAAATAAAAAACTCAAAACATGGCTACCAATTTCATCACCTTAGCAAAAGAATTAGTTAAAAGTTCAGGACACTCGCAACTATTAAAAACATCCCAATGAATTCAAAAACTCATTGTGTGTGAAGAATTTAGCCAACACAAATATAAACCCAATTTCAAGGTAAAGCACAACCCAAATCTCTATCTGAAATATGCTTCAACTCAAATCTCACAGGGATTACACTCAACAAAATAATGCACTCTGAATAGGGTAAAACTCTCGAGTATATGTGAGTAGAATAATGTAGAGCAAGAACAAGAATCTCACATATAAAATATTTGAAAAACGCTATCACAAGAAAGAATCATATAGTCTCATGAAAGGAATGCCAAATACTAAGAATGTACACCACACATTACATTATAGCTCAGTCATGTCAATATCCAAACCATACTATCCTCAAAATCAAATAGGACTTCTAATAGGATGTAATGTTGGGATAAAAGAAGGAATTGAAACAAAAAGGTTATGGTGATAATAAAAAGTGTATCCGAGAATGGTAGAAAGAACAAACTCACTTGAAACAATTTTGTATTCAACTTATTCTTCCAAACTTTGGCAATCAAACATTTTTTTTGTCTTTTTTTTTTCACTTCTCAATACTTCACCAACAAAGCTTTCTCTTTCATTTTTTTTTCTTCTTTTCTTCTTTTTTTTTTTGTTTTTTGTTTTTTTGTTTTTTTTTTTTTTTTCATTCATTTTTTTTTCACCCCTTTTTTTTTTTTTTAATTTTCCCACCTATTCACCTTACTGAACATTGATATTATCCATTCTCAAAACACTTTGGGAAAAAGGTTATGAAAGAAAGGCTAATCAAAAGGCTCAACGGGCTAACTAGTGGTAATGTATCACAAAGAAAAGAAATTAAAGGCTCAAAGAAATCAAAGATGGCCTAAAATCATCTTTCAAAGAGTGGTATAATTCTTCAATATCCATGACTTCAAAAGAAACAAGTGTGGTATAAAAATGATATGTTCTCAGCATTCAACCAAAAAAAAGAAATAATGAGACTAAACAATGAAATTTGAGCGCTTCCAAAAATCAAGGTAAGATTAAATGTAATAACCCTCTAAAAAAAATTAATGGCTCAAATACTCGCAAGGGCTAAAAGTCTCCACATTTTTATTCATCAAGCTCTCCAAAATCATCTTTACCCTTTAATCAAGAATCATATTCATGCGGCTAAAGTGCAAGTGCAATGTAATCCGAATATGAAATTCAATGGAAAATTTTAAACAGCAGTAGCATAATGAACTTCAAACTAGATAATCATGCTAAGACAACAAAATTTTTAAGCCAAAAATTTGTAAACCACTAAACTTTTTTTTTTTTGAAAAATAAGATAAACTAACTAAGACCAAAATAAACTAACACAACACCAAAATTCCCTCCCCCCAACCTAAAAGATACATTGTCCTCAATGTAAACAAAGAAAAACAAAGTAGTAGAGATCATGGAGAGTACCTTGAGGTGCGAACCAAAAAGAAAACAAACAAACTCTAATACCTGCAAAATGGGTTAGACACGAAAAACACAAAAAAACAAAAGGGAAAAAAATAACTAACTACGACACAAACTCTAATACGAACTAACTTATTAACTTATTAAGGGTTTGGTAAATCCTGGTAGACAGGATCCACTAAATCAATGGACTCATCCTCAGGTGAAAAATTCTCAAGAAATGGTTTAAGACGTTGTCCATTAACTTTAAAAACATTACCATTCTTAGGATTTTCAATCTCAACAGTTCCATGAGGAAAAACAGTTTTAACCACAAATGGTCCTGCCCAACGGGACCTTAGCTTACCTGGAAACAAATGCAATTTAGAATTATACAAAAGAACTTTTTGAGATGGTTCAAAAGATTTCCTTAAAATATTTTTGTCATGAAAAACTTTTATTCGTTCTTTGTAAATTCTAGAATTGTCATAAGCATCTCACTGAATCTCTTCCAAAGAAATTATATGAGTGCACACCAAACGGCTAATTCCTTTAATGGCAGAAACATTCAATCCTATTGCACTCTTGTGCTTTTTCAAAATTTTCAACAACTTACCTTCTTGCAAGGGATCAAGTTTAGTAGATATTACCATAGGAAAAATCTCCTTAGGTCTAAAGAATGCATACTTGAGTTCCACTAGCAAAGGCTTTAATTCTAGTTTAGGCACTTTCTCATTCGATGGCAATAGTTTAAGCTCACGGGGTGGTAGCTCTTCAAATTTAGGCTTCCGCGCATTCACATCCAATTCCTGTGTAGAATCCAATAAATAATAAAGATATGCAATTTTAGGATCCTCATTAAATTCCAAATCAAAAGAATTAACCAAGCACGCCTCTAAAGGATCAGAAAAGCACGACACATTAAATTGTTTTTGAACAAGTGTATCAATCAAGTTAACTTCATGAAAGTCATCATCATCCTTAGATTCTTTGCAAGTATTAAAAATATTCAATTCTTGGGTCATATTTCCAAAAGACAATTTAAGTATACCACTCCTACAATTTATTAAAGCATTGGAAGTCGCAAGGAATGGGCGACCCAGAATCACAGGAATTTGAGAACTAGCATTCAAAACAGGGTGTGTGTCCAAAACAATAAAATCAACAGGAAAGTAAAATTTATCAATTTGGACTAACACATCCTCTACTACTCCCCTAGGTATTTTTACAGAACGATCTGCGAGTTGAAGAGTTATTTTGGTTGGTTTTAGCTCACCTAAACCCAACTGTTCATATACTGCATAAGGTAAAAGATTCACGCTAGCCCCAAGATCAAGTAAAGCTTGCTCTACTTTAAAATTACCAATAACACATGAAATTGTGGGACTACCTGGATCTTTATACTTAGGAGGAATATTGTTTTGAATGATAGCACTCACTTGATCAGTTAAAAATACCTTCTTTTGTACGTTAAGCTTACGTTTAACCGTACATAAATCTTTCAAAAATTTAGCATAAGAAGGAATTTGTTTTATTGCATCCAACAAAGGGATGTTGACTTTCACTTATTTAAAGATTTCAAGAATGTCTGCATTCTGATTCACTTTCTGAGGTGGTTGCAATCTTTGAGGAAAAGGAATAGGAATGGGGCATCTCTCAATTTCACTTGACTCAGGCTTATTAGATTCATTACTACTCTTTGTTTTTGAAAATTCTTCTTTTTCTTTGTCTTTGGGTGGTGAAATAGTTTTATCAATAACTTTTCCACTGCGAAGAGTAGTAATGGACTTAACATGCTCAAGTTGTGTGTCAGATAAATTAGAATCACTAATACTAAATTGACCTTGAGGATTAGGTTGTGGTTGAGATGGAAATTTACCTTTTTCTTGAATGCTTAATGAAGTGGTCAACTTAGTAAGAGTGTTTCTAATGTCACCTATGGCTTGAGAGGTCTGATTATTTATGGTGGCTTGACTCTGCATAAACTGTTGCAATGTTTCCTCTAAACCCTTCCAAGGGGAAGGATTATAAGGAACAAAATTAGAATGGCCTTGAGGTAGTAGTGTAACATTATCATTCCTCCAACTGAAATTTGGATGATTCCTCCACCCTGGATTATAAGTTTCAGAATAGGGTGAAGAAAAAGGTTGTTTATTTATATTTACAGCATTTGCTTGATCATGTAACACCTCTTTAAAAGCAGGGATAGTTGGGCAATCATTTGTAGAGTGTCCCACGGTCTCACAAATACTACAAACATCATTCAATTTAGGCACAGACATAACTTCATTAACTTTCCTTAATTCCATGGCTTCTAATTTCCTAGTCAAAATAGCTACCCTAGCACTTAAGTCATCATCCTCCCTAAGATGATACTTACCGCCTCCAGATGGGTTGGTAGAAGGCTTGGACCTATCTAAAGTATCAGTTGTATCCCAAGATTGGGCATTCTCAGCTAACAGATCAAAATAGTCAAAAGCCTCATCAGGATCCTTATTCATGAATTCACCATTGCACATCATCTCTACAAATTAGCGCATTTTAGGAGTTAAACTTTGATAGAAAAAACTAATGATACGCCAAGTTTCATAGCCATGATGTGGGCAAGAATTTAATAAATCTTTAAAACGTTCCCAACATTGGTAAAAAGTCTCATTATCTTTTTGTGAAAAATTCATTATTTGCCTTTTGAGAGCATTTGTCCTATGAAGTGGGAAGTGCTTTTTCAAAAATTCAGTTTGCATCTCTTGCCATGTGCCAATGGATCTAGGTCTTAAAGCATTAAGCCAATTTTTCGCCTTATCCTTGAGAGAAAAGGGAAATAATTTTAATTTAATAGTCTCTTCACTACAAGTTTGGTCATGGAAGGTTACACAAACCTCATCAAATTCCTTAAGGTGCAAATATGGGTTTTCAGATTCTAAACCATGGAATTTAGGTAGCAATGGAATCATGCCAGCCTTAAATTTGAAATTATTAGCATTCAGAGGAAAAATAATACAAGATGGTGCACTACTCCTAGTAGGCTGCAAATAATCTCTAAGAGTCCTTTTATCATCCCTATCAATATTCTCAATTTGTTCCTCATTATCAGACATGGTGTCAAGTGTGTGATTGTGTCCAAGAGAATCAATTAAATTGCCACACAAATTTTCAGACTCAACTCTAACCAAACGATGAGTATGATCACGATGCCAAATTTGCATACAAAAAAGAATAAATAAAAAAATAAAAAAAATAAAAAGTTGTGGAAAGAGTTTACCGGATTTGCGAAGAGATTCGCAAAATACAACAAACCTCCACTGAAAACAATGAACTGCTATTTATCCACGCCAGTCCCCGGCAACGGCGCCAAAAACTTGCTGCGACTTTAATAATGCTCCCAAGTGCAGGATGTCGCGAAGTAATAAATTCTCGGTGAGTCCGAGGTCGAACCACAAGGAAGGGGAATAATTAGCAGAAAAGATTAAGAAAAGATTTTAGAAATTTGGTTGCTTGGTTGCAGAGAATTAGTTTAATTGAAAACAATAATTTAAAAGCACTAAGGTTCAGAGGTCCACTCACAACAAGTATTAGTTATTTACTAACGACTCAATTTTATAACTCAACTGAGATTCATACGAAGGATGACCCCAGTCGGATGATGTAACAATTAATTTTATTCAAAACAATTCTAAAAATATGGATTCATAAGATTGATTGATTTAATGCATGAGAAAACTAGTAATTTAATTCGCAGGGAATTCTAAGCATTCACCGTACCCGGAGTTAACGATAAATAAAAGAATTATACAGAATAAATACTTTGCAAAATAATCAAAATCAATCAAAATTATAAAACCTTACATTAAATCCATGAAAGAGTCCTTAAACAAATACCAAATAATTGTTGTGGCTTCACTCCTAGCCTTAGCAAAACGTTTAGCTACTCATGATAATTGAAAACTAGAAAACTAAAAAGAAGTAGAAGAAGAAGAACAAGAGAGGTGTTTGTAGAAGAGAAGAGGAGAAGTAATATATAGAGGTGCAGCCACCTTTTCCTTTCCATGTGATCTTAGGGTTTCCAAGAGAAAGAGGAGAAAAATTAGGAAACAAATTAGGAATCCCGGTTTTTTCCAGCAGGGCTAACTTGTAACCCGTTTTTGACCTACTAAACGTTGAAATCACGAAAAATTCGTGAAATACAATATTGTAGGGCTTCAAATCAGCTTTCCAGGGACACCAATTTCGCATCAATTGGACTTCGGAGTCAAAAGTTATGACCAAAATACGGTAACTGCTCCAAACTTCCTTTTTAATCTTCTTTCCAACTTTGGGGTTGCCAATTTCTTTGCTAAAATCTTCTAAAATTCATGCACTTCAACCTTGCAAAGCTTCCATATAATTCCAAATAAATTTAGAATGCTTGACCATAGGAAATTGGCTTCCTACAAAAATAAAACACACATTAATACACCACTTTAAGCATAAGAGCATGTATCAAGAGAATTCATGTATAATGTGTAAAATGTGGAATTAAGTGCCAAATAAATGTGATAATGCCTACTAAAAGTATAACATTAATGCAATTTTAAGCTATTATCATTACTTCCAAACCCTTTCTTGGAGGAGTGTCAAGTGGTTTGTATTCATATGGGGCTGCAGTGACCAGGTGCTTCTGCGGACTTCTGGATGCGCCATGGTGAGACTCATAGGACTGAGGTCTACTTCTTTTTATTGGTCTTTAAGGGTTCTTCGTCAGATGGGTGCCATGCAAACCATACCTACTTCCTTGAAAGGTGACTATCCTGTGGTGCCCGCGGGTCTTTCTGTAGTGACTTGGGCGAAGGACCGATGGCCTAGAAAGTTGATACTAACCCAAGTTACGAATACTGATGGTCCATATATGATGAGCCCCGAGTATAAGGAATGGTTGAAAAGCAATTTAGGTGAGAGAGAGACTACTCGAAGAGAAAGGATTTTTGGACTTATCAAGAACAACGAACTTGGATCTTGCAGAGAAGATATTATGGAAGCAGTGACAGCATCTTATGAACATGACTTGAGGAAGAAAAGAAGACATGAAAGAGAGAAGAAGAAAGCTGAGGAGCGAGCTGCAAAGAGGCTCAAGAAAATAGAATAGGATATTTATGGCATATTTATAGTTCTTTTACTTAATACCAATGAATTGCTATGTCAATCAATTTTAGTTTTGAATAAATTGCCAATAATAAATCAAATTTGGGATTTTCTTGTTTGATTTAGACCGCACCCAAGGTAACTTTATGGGTTGCCTACTGTGGACCCCGGAAATGGTTAAGGCCCACAGGAGGGTTTAAAAGTCGCCAATCTGTGGACCCAGGAAAAGAGGGCCCACGAATGGGTTTGGAAAAAGAAAGGAGTCGCCACCTTATTTTTTAAAGGAAACAAGGAAAACCCTAAAAACAGTTTTGTTTTAGGAAAACAAAAGATTGACTCCATATTTAAAAATGGAAAGGCAAATGATCTTTTGGAAACCAGAGAATTCGGGGATTCGGAGGCTAAGTTACGATATGGGAAGGTTCTAGGCAAAGCCTATAGGCACCCATATCGCCCTAAACGGTCTCTTAATTTAATTGGGCTAAATCAAAGTCTTAATCACACATAAATCAACAGTTATCATCACAAGACAGCATGCATATCATTCATTCATTCATCCATATAATCATGTAAATCAAAGAAAAAACAGAAAAAAGAAGGAGGGGGAGAAAACCTAGGATACTTAGTATCCTAGGGCGGACTTGAACATCACGAAGAGCGCCTACGTACCATGTATGGAAATACATGGATCAAAGTCCACGTAGTTCGAAAGGGAATAGGGTTATAACCTAATCAAGGCCTATGGTAAACCCTAAGTTTCCTTTCAAGTAAAACATGGTAAGTTTCCAAAAATGAATGATTCTCAAAAGATTTTTGGTAAAATATGGAATTTGATAAAAGATGGAAACTTTGATTTAAAAGGTATTTTTTATTGAAAGGAAACTATAGAATCTACCATACCCCTCTATTAGGAAACAACCCTAGGGGGGGGAGAAAGGGAAAGTTTCACAGGAAGGAAAGAAGGGTGAATTGGGGCACCCTCACACCCTACTTACCTTAAGCAAAAGCAACCTGTCAAAGTAACCACCCTATTGCATAGGGTAATTACCTTATTTGTAAGATTTCATCTCACAATAGCCAAAATAACCACCCCACATTGGTGGGGTAGTTGCACCTGTTGTACCTGTCAAAGCACCTGCAATTTCCATGCAAACATACCAAAAATGCCAACCAAACAAGCTAGATGCCAAATCAAGCCATTATCATGCCCAAACATGGGCTAACACATGCTCAAAATATCATATCAAGGACAAATAACAGATCTGGACAGAATTGAAATAAGGCTTAAAATCAACCACAAGTCATGCAACAACATGAATCATAAGCTAACTGAAGCCCTAATTCAACCCTACATGCAATGACATGCAAAAAACCCTAAAATCAACTACTATGAATGCAGAAAAATGTCATAGCTATCAAATATGCAGCACATATATGTCAACTATGAAGAAAACACAAGAAAAAACCCTAAGCTATCATGCTATATGCAACTTTCCTAATACAAGGATGAATGAAACCCTAGAATCACAATTGTGCTCAAAATCACATAAAATAACTCTAAATCATGCAAAGCCCATCATAGACATCATGCTAATCATGCATATTAATCAATAGAAGCATCCACACATGAGAAAAATACAAGCTTGCACATGAAATATAGCTATTCTAAACAAAAGCCTAATTTCAGCACAAGAGAAACCCTAGAATTGCAAACATGCATTAAATCACATGGAACAGCATCCTAGCATACTAAACAACCCATGAATATTATCCTAATCACGCATACTAGCTAATAGAAGTATCAAAACACAATAAAAACACAAGCTTCAATATGCAAAGGTAGTATTTCATGTAGAAAACCATTTTAAGCACCTAAGAAACCCTAAAGTCCCAAACATGCAGTAAATCACATGGAATAACATCCTAGCATACTAAACAGCCCACAAATATGATCCTAAACATGCATGGAAGCAACAAGACATGATAAAAACACAAGCTCTAATATACCAAAGAGTTATTTCATGCAGAAAACCATTTTAAGCACCTAAGAAACCCTAAAGTCCCAAACATGCAGTAAATCACATGGAATAACATCCTAGCATACTAAACAGCCCACAAATATGATCCTAAACATGCATGGAAGCAACAAGACGTGATAAAAACACAAGCTTTGATATGCAATCATCCTATTCTATGCAAAAACCCTAACTTTAAAAGAGAGAAGAGGAGGAAGGGGGGAATACCTATGGTGAAGTATCCTTTTGCTGCTGTAGGGAGTCCTCCTTCTCTTGTGTACTGCTGGGAGTTCCTTCCTTCAAGCCTTCAAGCAATGCTCCAGCCCTCCTCCAAGCTTACTCTCACACTCTCTCACTCAAAGTATAGGTTAAACTACCCTAAGGATGGCTGCCATAGCCTCCAAGTCTCACACATGCCTCACACTTCAGAAATTGCCTCCCTCATTGCTGAAGTATAAGGGGGTATTTATAGGGCTTGAGGGGAAACCCTCAATGGTTGGGATTAAAACCCTAGGGATTGATCCAAGGGCTCTTAGAGGTTACCTTGGGGCTCAAGTAGGTCAAAAAGGGCTGAAATTAGGGTTAAATGGCGGCCAAAGGCGAGCAAATCCGAGAAAATAGGGTGGGAGCCGCGTCAAGGCTCAAAAAAAGGAAAGTGGCTCGGGTGACCACCTGGGGCTGGGCGGCTAGCAGCCTGGGCCCAGGCGGCTAGCCGCCCAGGCCTGGGTGGTCACCCGAGGCCATGTCAGCTTCAGCCCATTTTGACCCTTTCAGCTTCCAAATGTGTTTCAGGGCCCAAATCAACTCCGATTTTGACGAAACGAAAGCCAAAACGACCGTGTTTCGAAGGAGAATGTAATTTGAGTCACTTGAGGGCAAGAAACCCTAGCCATGGCTGCATGGTTGGGTCCTACAAAGGTGGTTAACCGCTATGCCTGACCATTGCTTAGCTTAGGTATGCACATAGGGTCGCACCGAATGCTTTCCAATTCGAAATTCAACCTCCCTAAACACATTTGGGGATGAAATTAAGACCAATCAAGGTCAAATGAGTAGTCATAGAGTGAAAATCATGAGCCAATTCGAGCTAACCCGAAGTAGGTCTTTTAGCCAACTTGAGCCTTGCTGAGCCATTCTAATCCCGAACCTTCAATTCATCGAATTGAACCCACAAATACCTCAAATACAACCATATGAACTCCAATTGGCAACCTGGAGATCATTTCAAGGTCAAATGGAAAGTTTGTGATCAAAAAGACAATTATGCCCCTCAAGTCACAAAAGTTCTAATTAACCCTCGAGATCAACTCCAAATCGAACCAAAATTCATAGACACCATCCTTAGGACCCTAGAAACTCAATGCAAAAGACTAGACTCAAAAAGGAAACAAAAAGACACATGCAATGACAAACCCTAGCTAAGGTGACAAAAATGGGGTGTGACAGAAGCCCCTCATTGGTGAGCAAGTTTCACTTGCAAGCCAATGACCAAAAGAACAACCCATTTTTGCCCGGGGAATTGATTTAATCAAGACCCACTGGGGAAAAGAGGGTGAACATATCATTGAATTCTTCAAATTCATCATACACAAGTACAAAGGTACTCTTCATAAGTTCTACAGAACTCTTCTCATACTGTATACCAGTTTCACTGAGGGACAAGATGAGGTATCCACAGCTTACATCGAACTTCGTCCGATGAAAGGTCTTCCAATTCTATGCCAGTGACAACTGGCGAATGGTACGAGGTAACATTATGCCATCAAGGCCATCCCAAAATATGAGAAAGATACATCCTTCTCATATTCAAACCGTCAAGGTTATTACTCAATTATCAAGGTAATCACATCCCATACTGCACCAGTGACAACTGGTGAATAATACGAGGTATCCATAGCTTACATCGAACTTCGTTCGATGAAAGGTCTTCCCATACTATGCCAGTGACAACTGGTGAATAGTACGAGGTATCCATAGCTTACATCGAACTTCGTTCGATGAAAGGTCTTCCCATACTATGCCAGTGACAACTGGTGAATAGTACGAGGTATCCATAGCTTACATCGAACTTCGTTCGATGAAAGGTCTTCCCATACTGTACCAGTGACAACTGGTGAATAGTACAAGGTATCCATAGCTTACACCGAACTTCGTTCGATGAAAGGTCTTCCCATACTTTGCCAGTGACAACTGGCGAATAGTACGAGGTAACACCATGCCATCAAGGCTATCCCAAAATATGAGAAAGATACATCCTTCTCATATTCAAACCATCAAGGTTATCATTCAAATATCAAGGTAAATCACATAACACGAGAAAGATCACGTCCTTCTCTTGCTCAAATCAATCAAGGTAAACACATACCACAGGAAGCCATCAAGGCTATCTCAAAACATGAGAAAGATACATCCTTCTCATATTCAAACCATCAAGGTTATCATTCAATTGTTAAGGTAGTCACATAGTACGAGGAAGGTCACAACCTTCAATCAGGGTAAACACATACCATTGGGAAAGATCGCATCTTTCAAGTCATCAAGGTAAACATAGGACGTGAGAAAGATTGCATCCTTCTCATATCAAACTCTCAAGGTGAACACATAGCATGAGAAAGATCGCGTCCTTCTCATAATCAAACCATCAAGGTCAACACAAGTCATGGGGAAAGATTGCATCTTTCAAATCATCAAGGTAAGCATGTAATCATGAGAAAGATGGCATCTTTCTCTCACTAAGTCATCAAGACAAAGGTAAGCTTCTACTCACCAACACACAACAAGTTCACCAAGTCATCTCACATGGAGGCTATTCATGCCTCAACTCAAACACCAACTCATATAGGAGACACAATTATCTCATGAAAGCAATCATTCACATGCATATAGGGAAGGTATCTTTATCCCAAATGACAACAAATCATAGTGACATAGGAGGGAATTCATCCCTAACAATCAAAACCATATGCATAGAGAGGGTTGTTCACCCCTACTAGCATGCCATGCCCACACAAGGGCCACCAATGCAATCTCATTCAAATCATTTCATGTCAAACAAAGTCAAGATATTTATTCATTTTTCAACTCAAAACAAGCTTGATAATCCATCTCAAAGAAGGTTCAAAAGCGCGAATAGGCGAGCAAAGGCCAAACGAGCGCAACGGAGCGAGCAAGGGGGGGTGACCACCTGGCTGCTGGTGGCTTGCCGCCCAAGCCCAGGCGGCTTGCCGCCCCATGCTGGGCGGTTACCCGAGGCTGGTGCTGCCCAGTTTGAGGGTTTTTAAACCCTTGACTCCCCATTTGTGCATTCAAGCCTCCAAGATCGAAAATAGAGAGCTTCTCTCTCTAGAACTCACTCCATCCTTCTCCAAATTCTCACATACATATTCTCATTCAAAGTTTCACTTTCAATTCAAGTTATGTGCATGAAATAGCATCAAGAACAAGTCATTCAACAACAAAAACAAGCATCAATCATCAAGTTGCAAGATCAAATTCATCATCTTTCTTATCAAACCCATTTTTCTCACATACAAGCTCAACCACCAACAATGGCTTCTAGCAATGATTCCAACATCAAGTATCCATATTATGTGATCAAGAATACATACAAGGCACCAATCTATGATGCATCCCAAGACAAGGTGTTGCTTGAACCTAAGAAGCATCTCTCCTACCTCCATTCCCAACATGAGGTTAGTTCTTCCCAACTTAACATGTTTATCATGAAATTTTGATTTCTATTGGATAAAATGCATTCCCATGATCTTCTTTTGATTGTTTCTATCATTGTTAAGCCAAGTTCATTGATTTGGCAAGGATTGAATGTGCAAAAAGCTTGTTTCCCAATGCTTGAGAAAAGATGCCCACCAAGTGTTTGATAAAATGCCAAAGAGACAAAAACATGTTCAATTCTTGAAAAATCAATTGGTTTGCATTGTAGAACCAAGTCATATGGTCTTGGCAAGGATTTGATATACAAAATCTTTCATTTCATTGCTTGAAAACAAGTTACACACCAAGTGTTTGATAAAATGCCCGAAAGGCAAAAACATGTTCAATCCTTACAAAATCAATGAATTTGAATACACAAAGTCATGGGCATTCATTTCTAATTCATTTCATGAATCAAAACCCATATTTTAAAACTTTTGGAAAACCATTTGAAATCAATTACCAATGTATGCCCAATATCTCTATGTTTTCAATGCTAACTCAATACACAATCCTTTGACATAGCCCAACTTCCAAAGTCTCCGTACAAGGACATCAATAAAGGGGCTCATCTCATGGTGGAGATATATGGAACATGCCCAACCACGTGCTCGCAAGATAGTAAAGAAGGCAGGTTTTGAGCCCTTCCTAGATGCTCTATGGAACGAGCAATGGGATAGGCAAGCATTATTTGCCTTGACAGAGCTACGGTGGGACACCACCAACACTTTCCATTTTAGCTTCGGGGAGATGACCATGACCCCTAAGGATTTTACCATGATAACTGGGTTGAGCTTGAAAGGCAAGCGCTTGGACTACTATGAACATGCCAACATGGATCAAAACTACATAGTAGCTCTACTTGGGGTTGAAGCGGAATTAAGCCCAAAAGGTGTGCGCCGTACTTGGCTCTACAACACCTTTACCACTGAAGAAGAGAGTGAGGGGACGGATCCCCAATACATTGTGAGAGCCTTCTTGCTCTACATGATTTCATGCACCTTCTTTGCGGGCACCAATGACATGGCTCGACTTGAGTTGCTAGCTAGCATGGAAGATGTGAACAAAATTGGGAGATACAATTGGGGTGGAGCTGCTTTCGCAAACATGTATCGCTCCATGACTGACATGTCCCGAGGAGTTGCAAAGAACTTTGGGGGACTTCCTTTCGTTTGGGAGGTAACAAAGAACATTCAATTCTCTATTATTTCCCGAAACTTAACACATACATGATTTCCTCTATATTTTTTATTTTCCACAGATATGGTACTACGAGTACCTGAACATGTGTCGCCCAACTCTTGCTAGCGATGCCATGTCATGGCCCATACTTCAGAATTATGCTCCATCTTGCTTGGCTACAAGAGCCTCCAATCGACACGATTATGCCCATGCAAGGGCATATCTTGCTAGCTTGACTGTTGATATGGTAGAATCTTTTTTTCTCTTTCTCTTTTTTATCTTTTTTCTTTCATTTCTCATTTCAAACTCAACAGGTGGAATGGGATCCATGGAGGTTGTGGGAGCATAGGCTACCTGAGAAGTACTCCTCTTGTTTGGAGTTGACAAGCAAAAGGGTCCTTTTTGAAGGCCCCACAGGTAGAAGCTGGTATCTTGGGGAACGAGTCCTGAGACAAGTCCATGGAAACATGAATGCAGCTGTGACACCTTCCATGCCACCAGAGAACATGAGGCACACTAACCACCTAGCGGGTGATGAACTAGAAGAAGCTCTGAGGGGTTGGGATGCTGAGGGATTCACCTCCCCTCGCATAGAATACACTGCCTTTTGCCGACAATATCTAATGAATCCTAGGGTCACTGGTCTCCCACCTCAAGGGGTGAGCTCCCCACACTCTTAAACTCTTTTTTAAGATTATAAGAAAGACTCCATTTGACAAGTATTTGAATTTCAGGGCCGACGGGCAAGGGGACACAGCTCCACAGTTGGATCTGCCACTGGGATGACTTACAATGACGAGGATGAGGACCTTGAAGGAAATCAACCTCCACCCCTCCCACAACTAAATTGGTATGTGAACTTGTGCAGTGGGACAAAATTTGTGAAGACTGACATTACCCATCCACCATTCGATGAATATCCCAAGATCGATCCATATTATGAGAATGTGAGTTCTAAACTCTTATCTTCTTGAAATTGGATTCTTTCATTATTGTTAACCATGTTTATACTTTCCTAGGTTCCACGGGAGTATGCCCAGGAATGCATTGAACTCAATGAAGGATTGAGGAGGGATCTTGTGCGAATGAGTTTAGAGAACTCAGTTCTGGAAGCACGCTTGAATCCCCAAGTGAGTGATCATCTTATTAGCTTTCCACTAGGATTGGCACCATTACCCTCCTAACTCATTATCTTTGTTTGCAACAGGCATCATCGTCTAATCCACCACAGGATATGCCCCCTTCTAGAGCACCTCGCTCAGGGCATGATGGAGCCGGGCCAAGTCGAAAGAGAAGGCCCACGGGAAATCATTGAGTTTCACTCACCTCTTGTTAGGAATGTTTGGAATCTTTCTATCTATCTTGTCATGTACTAATTAGGAACTTCAATTCCCAACCTTGAACCTTTATTATGGATACTTGATGAATCTATGTTGAACTTTATTGCAATGATATGATCTTGTATTGAGTGAAAAATGGGCTTAAATCAAGCACAAAAAAGTCAAAACATCACAAAAGGGCCAAACGAAGGCATAACAAGGCAAAAATGGGCGAAACAAGACGGCGGCCTCGGGTGACCACCTGGGGCTGGGCGGCTAGCCGCCTGGGCCCAGGCGGCTAGCCGCCCAGGCCTGGGTGGTCACCCGAGCCCGAAGCGGTGTTTCGCCTGATTTTAGGAAACTTCCTATTTTGACGGGATTCCACCTTCCAAAACACGGATTTCCGAATTTTTTCCTATAAAAGCACATCCAAGGGGTCTCAAACCCTACTAACATTCATTGAGAGCAAGTTATGGAAGCCCTAGACAAACTCTTGAGTGATTTTCTGAAGGTTATGAGTGCGGAGGCAAGGAAGGAGTTCAAGCGCTACTGCTTGGATCCGTTGTTCTCTTTGATGCATGTGAAGCTTGAAACCACTCTTCTTACTGCTGCTACTTATTTTTGGGATCCCCAACTTCATGTATTCCGCTTCAACTATGAAGAACTATGCCCAACAATGGAAGAATTCTGCGCCTTGTATGGAGTTTCACCTGTGGGACCTTTCATCCTCCCTACTCCTCGCTCAAGTTACCTGATTTCCTTCTCCAACTTCCTTGGGATTTCTCAACAAGAGGCCTCCATATTTGTGAAGGATCATAAGGTGAATCTCATGGAAATAGCAACTTCCTTCTTGGCTCATGATAGCAAAGGTACCTTGGATTTCAACCTTCCTACTCAACATGCTCTTGCTTTCTGCTTGGTTGGTCGCTTCCTTATCTCCACGGGGACTCTCTATGTCCCTATTCAAATATGCGAACTGATCCCTTTTCTTCTTGAACACAACAACCTGATTCCCATAGTGCTAGCTGAAACTCTCAACAGTTTAGACAAAGTTCATGATAACCCACAAGCCCCATTAGGAGGGAGCCCCATTCTATTGCAGATGTGGCTTCTTGAAAGGCTTAATTTCTTATCTCCTACCACCATTAATCCATACAAACCCCAACATTATTGTTGCCGTCGAGTTGAACTTCCTGGTCAGTTTTCTTTGAGGGAATGGTTGGGCTACTTCCAAACTCTCTCATGGCGAAACATCAGGTGGTTTGTCTCCACATGGGGATGCAAGGAACAAATTCTTCTTCGAACTTCTGGGTGTGCTATGGTCAAGCTCATAGGGTTGAGATCAACTTCATTCTATTGGACTTCAAGAATCCTTCGTCAAATGGGTGCCATGCAAACCATACCTACTTCTGTGGTATTTGATTATTCTGTTGAACCTGTGGGCCCCACAATAGTTAAGTGGGCCAAGACTAGATGGACTGACCAACTGAAACTGACTCGAGTTGAGAACACTGATGGGCCTTATGTCATGAGCCCTGAATACAAGACATGGTTGAAGAATAGCTTAGGTGAAAGAGAAAACATACGCAGGGAAAGGATTTATGACCTTATCAAGGACACAAGACTTGGGTTTTGCAGGGAAGACATTCTGGAAGCAGTGGAAGCAACACATGCTCATGACTTACGAAAGAAGCGAAGACTTGAAAGAAAGGAGCAGAAAGCAAACCAAGAGACTCTGAAGAAAAACAAAAAGACTTGAAGACTTTTAGAAATAGGTTATCTATGGCATGTCAATAGTTCTTTATCTAACATCAATAAATTGCTATGTCAATCAATTAGTTCTAAATGAATTGCCAATAATAATTCAATTTTGAGATTTGTTGTTGTGGTGTTGTTTGGACCGCACCCAAGGTAACTTTATGGGCTGCCTACGTATCCCCATCCTTTTTTCAATTTTTTTTTTTTTTTTTTTCATTTTTTTTTTTTCTTCATTTTTCTCTTTTTTTCATTTTTTTTTTTAGGAATGGGGAATCAGGCCCTCGTAGTTCAAATGCCTTAACTTTTGCCTAGGCCGCCCTTATGGGTTTTCAACCTAGCAGGCCTTACACATAATACTTCTTTAATTGATCCAAATTGGTAGGGCGAGCGAACTCAATTCCATCCAAATCCATGAGGCGAACAGCCCCTGCTGGTAATATCTCCCTGATAACATACGGGCCACCCCAACTTGGCTTGAACTTCCCTCGTGGATCAAAAATTGGAGCTCTGATTTCTTTCAACACCAAATCCCCTGTCTTCAAACCTCGGTCTTTGACATGCTTGTTGAATGCTCTTGCAACCCTTCGCTGATATCCCTGCACATGATACAAGGCCCTCAATCGCCTTTCATCGAGCAATGCCAGCTCATCATAACGGTTCTTAACCCAATCTGCTTCTGCTATCTGACTCTCCATAGCAACCCGTAATGACGGTACCTCCAACTCAATAGGCAAAACAGCCTCCATCCCATACACCAAGGAATAAGGGGTAGCCCCTGTTGACGATCTCACAGATGTTCTATAGCCCCACAAGGCTAATGGCAACTTCTCATGCCAATCAGTGTAGGTGTCAGCTGTTTTCTGTAGTATCTTCTTAACATTCTTGTTGGCGGCCTCCACTGCTCCATTAGTCTGCGGGCGATAAGGGGAGGATAAATGGTGCACTATGTTGTATTTCTGCAAAAGCTCCTTGGTCTCTTTCTGAAAGTGCTGACCATTGTCTGAAATAATCTCATGGGGTACCCCATACCTGTAGATGATGTTGAGCTGTATGAACTGCGCTACCTTCTTGGCATTCAGGGTCTTGAAGGATGCTGCCTCTACCCACTTAGTGAAGTAATCGATAGCTACCAATATGTACTCATGCCCATTGGAGGCTTTCGGCTTAATCTGCCCAATTATATCTATTCCCCACACTGCAAACGGCCAAGGTGACGACATGCTTGTCAAAGGCATGGAAGGCAAGTGTTGTCCATTAGCAAAGACTTGACATTTGTGACACTTCTTAACATGTGCATGGCAATCTCTCTCCATTGTAGACCAATAGTAACCCAACCTCATGATCTTCTTAGCTAGCATATAACCATTCATGTGCGGTGCTCCAACTCCTTCATGGATTTCACTAACAAGACGTTCGGCTTCTTCCTCAGTGACACACAACAGATGGACCCCATCGTATGACCTTCGGTATAGCTTTCCTCCACACAAAACATAGTGACTTGCTAGTCTCCTCAGTGTTCTCCTATCAACGCGGGTTGCTCCTTTAGGATACTCCTTTTCCTCAATGAATTTCATGATGTCATAGTACCAAGGATGGCCATCTTTCAACTCTCCTTCTCGAATAGAACAGCAATACACAGGTTTTTCTCTACATTCTATCACCAATGGTTTTACATTCCCACCATCCGGGATTTCCACCATAGAAGCTAGAGTTGCCAAAGCATCAGCGAACTGATTCTTATTTCTTGACAAATAGTTGAACTCTATTTCCACAAATTCCTTAGTCAAGGCTTCTAAGTAAGCATGATACGGCAACAGCTTCTCATCACGAGTCTTCCACTCTCCCTTTATCTGGCAGATAATCAGTGCTGAATCTCCGAAAACTTCTAACTCTTTGATCCCCAGTTCTAGTGCAGCTTCCAATGCAAGGATGCAGGCTTCATACTCGGCAATGTTGTTGGTGGCTTCAAACCCTAACTTAACCGCCAATGGTGTGAATGCTTCTTCAGGTGAGACTAGTAGAACTCCTATCCCATACCCTCTCTTATTTGCAGCTCCATCAAAGTATACTTTCCAACTCTTCTTTCCAATCTCCAGGACATCCTCATCGGGGAATTGATCATTAAATTGTTCTGATGACGCCACAGGGCAGCTAGCCAAGTAATCTGCAATGACACTTCCTTTTACTGACTTCTGTGTTACATACTTTATGTCGAATTCATTGAGAAGAATTGACCATCGGGCAGTTCTGTAGGACAAGACCGGCCTTTCTATCAGGTACTTCAGTGGGTCCATTTGGCTTATCAAGAAAACCTCATACGACATCATGTAGTGACGGAGTTTCTGAGTTGCCCATACCAAAGCCACACAAGCCTTCTCTATGGCATTGTACTTCACCTCATAGTCTGTCATCTTCTTGCTTAGATAGTAAATGGCATTCTCCTTTTTCGACCCCTCAAGGTACTGAGCTAGCATAGCTCCCGTCGCGCTTTCAGTGACCGTCAAGTATAACAATAACGGCTCACCTTGTCGCGGAGGAACTAGAATTGGTGGATTACTCAAATACCTTTTGATAGTCTCAAAGGCTTCTTGACATTCTTCATTCCATACCTTCGACACACCCTTCTTAAGCAACTTGAAAATCGGCTCACACACCATAGTCAAATTAGCAATGAACCTGCTTATGTACTGAATTCTCCCCAAGAACCCTCGAATCTGCTTTTCTGTGCTAGGCGGCTCCATCTCCACAATGGCCTTGATTTTTCCCGGATCAACCTCAATTCCTCTCTGAGTAATCATGAATCCTAATACCTTGCCTGCAGTGACACCAAAAGCGCATTTCTGAGGATTCAACCGCAAGTTGTACTTCTTTGCTCGCTCCAGGAACCTTTCCAGTGCCCTGAAGTGTCCTTCTCGATTCACGGACTTCACGATCATGTCGTCCACATATACTTCCACCTCCTTATGGATCATGTCGTGCAGCAATGTTGTAGCAGCTCTCTGATAGGTAGCCCCAGCATTTCTCAAACCGAATGGCATCACTTTATAGCAATACGTTCCCCACTGTGTGATAAAGGCCGTTTTCTCCATATCTTGCGGCGCCATCTTTATCTGATTGTATCCGGAAAACCCATCCATGAAAGAGAGGAGCGCATGTCCTACAGTACTATCTACCAATACATCAATGTGGGGCAAAGGGAAATCATCCTTAGGGCTTGCTGCATTAAGATCTCGAAAATCCACACACATCCTCACTTTTCCATCCTTTTTAGGCACGGGAACTATATTGGATAACCACTCGGGATACTCCACAACCTGTAGGAACCCCGCATCGAGTTGCTTGGTTACTTCCTCCTTTACCTTCAATGCCCACTCGGGTTTCAATCTTCTCAATTTTTGCTTTACCGGCTTTTTAAGGGGATTGGTGGGGATGAAGTGCTGCACAATGTCTGGATCTATGCCGGGCATGTCTTCATAAGACCATGCAAAGGCCGTTATGTTGGCCTTTAAGAGGGCTATCAGCTTTTCTTTTTCAAGTGGTGAAAGGGTTATCCCAATTTTAATTATCTTTGGCAATTCATTTGTCCCTAAATTGATTGATTCCAATTCATCCATGTTAGGTTCGGTGACACCCCTTTTCCTTCGCTCGACGAGCTCCGGGGGGACGTCATTCGTAGGATCTATATCCATGCCATAAATATCCATAGAAGAGAGAAAAGAAACACTGCAAGCAAACAATGTATAAAAGAAAACACTTCATTAAAGGAACCAACAAAAAGACACAAACTTGAAAAGGAAACAAAACTTGGTGCCACAACTATGAAACGACTCCTAACTCCACAAAGTGGGATAGGCGGACACACTTTATTGAAAGCAGGAAAGACTCTAACTAAGGAACCTACAAGCTACTATCAGGCAAGTCATAATCTTCCTCTTCAAGGATCTCTGCAATGGCTCCATCTTCTAGGTACCAATTATGAAGTGGCATGGTTGCATGGTGAATTGACGAATCTTGGCAATCTTCTGTTGCTGACTCCCCCAAAGTAAGAACCATATCTTGGAACATGGTGACCATGGTTTCAGAATCCATGTGCTCCACCCAGTCTTCTTTCTTCTTTCCCATAGAATTGTACCAACTTGTCAAGCTTTGAGGATTCGGCCCCTCTGTAAAGTACTTGTCACAAAAATCTTTGTCTGCCAGTGCTGGATCAGAACTTGGGTAAAAAGTGCAATAGTGTGATGGCTCTTTTTCTATACATTGCACATACTCAAACCCCGACAAGGGTATCTCAACTGATTCTGGTTTTATTTCACATACGGGTATACCCGCCATTTTCAAATCATAGTCCCCTTGAAGTGTAACAATGGCTCCCTCATGTGGGAACTTTACCTTTTGATGCAATGATGATGGTACAGCCCCAGCAGGATGAATCCAAGGCCTTCCCAATAATAGATTAAAACAAGACGGCACATCCAGGACTTGAAATTCTACTCTGAACTCCGTGGGTCCCATGATTAAAGGTAGAGTGACCATCCCAATTACTTCTCTACGGGTATTATCATACGCCCTCACTGTCTGCCCAGATGGAGTGAAATCAGTGGGCCCCAAGCCCAAAACAGTTGCAGTTCTCAAGGGACATACATTCAACGCGGAACCATTATCAATCAAGACCGTAGGAACTCTCTTCCCCATGGTATCAACAGTTATATGCAAGGCTTGGGAGTGGCTTGGCCCACTCTTAGGTAAGTCCGCCTCTGTGAACACTATAGTGGAATTCTTCGGAGCAGGGTTTACTAGATTCACCAATCCCTCAGGGGACAAATCAACCGGAACCTGTATCTGGTTTAACAACTTCAGCACTGTCTGTCTGTGTTTGTGGGAGGCCATAAGCAAGCCCCATATGGTGATATTGGCATTAGTCTTCTTCAATTGTCGGAGTACTTCATCCTCTTCTTCTTGCACATCAAGGCGCTTATCTAACTCACCCAGTGGATTATCAGATTCCAAGTGCGGAGGCTTGAAATGGCGGCCCCCTCTTGTCATGTGGTCTACTTCTTCATCACTAGCCCATATGTCATCAATTTCATTTGTGTCACCCATCAGGTCATCCCATTCAATCATGTCAATGTCCTCCATCTGCACCTCTTCGGGTATATCATCCCAGCCCGTAGGAATTATGGGCTCACTTGGCAATGGATCAGGATAAAGCACATAGTAATCAAACTTCCCCGAAGGTTCTCCCAATAACCCCACTTGAGGGTCTCCTGCTTCATACCTTTCTTTCAACTGCTGTTGGATGGACTTCTTTGGCAATTGTAGGGTCTTTTGATCAATGAGGTCTTGAACGACCTTTCTCAACATAGCACAGTCATCAGTGTCATGGCCGGGTATACCATGGTATTGGCAATATTGATGGGGTGTTTGGGGTTTTGGCTTTAGAGGGTGAGGTATGATAAGGCCTTGGTTACAGCATTGGTGAAAGGCTTGGGTCAAGGACATGGGTAATGGAGTGTATTGTCTTATGGGTAGGCAAGGTCGAGATGGGTCGGCTTCAATGGTATTTATGGAGTTGGATGAATTATGAGAGGGAAGTGGATTTTGAGTGACATTTGGGCGATTTGGTGGAGTTGGTGGTGAGATGATTTGTTTGTCAAGTAAGTCTTGAATCTCATGCCTAAGGCGATAGCAACGGTTGGTTGAGTGGCCTTTGGCTTGGTGGAATTTGCAGTATTCATTCTCATTGTAGTTCTTGGGCAATGGATTTGGTGGTGGTCTTGGGTCGAGAGGTTTCAACAGGCCTCGGCTTTTTAGCTTTTCAAGTACTTTCTCAAGTGGCATATGCAGCTCGGTGAATTGGCGAGGTGGGTTGGTGTCATTTAGGGAGATAGGTTGAATGGGTTGGGCTATGGCATTGACCTCGGCATTGTTTTTCCCAGCAAAGTTCGGCCTGCAGTTCTTTTGGACTTCTTCTGTCTTGATTGACCCATCAGCTATGGCATCCTCAACTTGGGTACCTGCCCCGATAAGAGCCTTGAAATTAGGGAAGTAGTGAGCAAAGAGGTGCTTGTGATACACCGGCAATAGGTTCTTAACCACCAACTGAATCTGATCTTCCTCATTCGGTCTATCTGCCATTCTCGAGGCCTTTTGCCTCCACCTTGTAATGAAAGCGGAAAAGGTCTCATTAGCCCCTTGTTTTGTGGTCTCTAGGTCCCTTCTTGTGACATCCACCTCAGTGTTGTACTTGTAGTGTTCTGAAAACTCATTACATATATCTTCCCAAGTTCGGGTTCTATTCTCATCCAAAGCTAGGAACCATTTTAAAGCAGAAGTGGCGAGGGTTTCATGGAACATTTGGGCCAAGAGTTCATCTGTTGCTCCTCGAGGGTGCATAGCTCGTACATACATCTTCAAATGGGTCTTGGGGCAACCCGTTCCATCAAACTTTTCTAATTCAGGCATCTTGAATTGTAGTGGAATACGAGCTTGAGGAAACAAAGATAGGGTACGTACATCCACCATGTCATCTGTCCTACGGATTCCCTTTATAGTTCTCTCCAAGGCTTCCACCTTGCTAGCCAACACAGAGTCTGTATCAGAGGTCTTCCCCTTACTTCCCCCTTCCAGGTTAAAAACTTCAGGTGATTCATTCCCTTTGGGCTGAGTGCTTCCCCCATCATTGGTCTTAGTGCCTTCTCCAGACTGGGTCCCATTTTCGGTGTTATCCCCCGGGGTACGGCCATTATTCTGTTCGGGTTCGGACATCTTATGTTGGATATCTTGGGCCATTTTCAATGCTCTCTCGGATACATCAGTGGTGTAATCAAGCTTGGTCATGATAGCCTTCAAACAAGTCTCAACATCAAAACCCCCTTCACTAGTTGCTTCTTCGGCCATGTCTGACTGGTTGGTAGAATCAATCTTCACTAAGCGCCCTTGCTGGTCGCGGATCCAAGCCAGTACGTCCTCTCACTCCTCTACGAAAGGGAACAATCAGTCTCTCATCCTAAGGGTATGTCCTAGGCTTCCATATTTGTCTCAATGACTTCACATCATATATACTCAATTAGTCCCTTTTAATCCAATCACCTTTACAAGGGTCATGGGCGAAAGGTACGTATTAAGGATATAGGGTGCAAAGGTCCTCTATTAATTTTTCCATTAAGCACATCACAAACACGGTCATGATATCATTACAAACAATGTGGGTGCATAAGGGTGAAACCATAGTGTCCTGCAAGTCTGTCTATATGGACTAATGATAAGGGTAGGCTGGGGTCCTTCACTTGCTTGAGCAATCTTTATACCTAACCACATGTGGCATCAGGAACGCCGCGTGGGTCCAGCAGTACGTGATTAACTCATTTAATATACCCAAGGGCAAGCCCAAGGGTACTTGGCAAGAGAGGTTGAGAGCTTTCGCCCCAACTCATGGAATCAGGAAAACCAAGGTTGAGGCTAGGCCCGTCAGTGGCAAGGGACATCGATCCTAACATGCAAGAGTTTGCGCACACAATGCAATAAATGAAAGCACACAATCAAGCGAATGCAATGTGATTGATTTTAATTAAACAAAAGAAATTAACTTAGCCCAATCAAATTGTATAGAGTCTAGCCCACAAATCCCCAGCGGAGTCGCCAAGTCTGTGGACCCCGGAAATGGTTAAGGCCCACAGGAGGGTTTAAAAGTCGCCAATCTGTGGACCCAGGAAAAGAGGGCCCACGAATGGGTTTGGAAAAAGAAAGGAGTCGCCACCTTATTTTTTAAAGGAAACAAGGAAAACCCTAAAAACAGTTTTGTTTTAGGAAAACAAAAGATTGACTCCATATTTAAAAATGGAAAGGCAAATGATCTTTTGGAAACCAGAGAATTCGGGGATTCGGAGGCTAAGTTACGATATGGGAAGGTTCTAGGCAAAGCCTATAGGCACCCATATCGCCCTAAACGGTCTCTTAATTTAATTGGGCTAAATCAAAGTCTTAATCACACATAAATCAACAGTTATCATCACAAGACAGCATGCATATCATTCATTCATTCATCCATATAATCATGTAAATCAAAGAAAAAACAGAAAAAAGAAGGAGGGGGAGAAAACCTAGGATACTTAGTATCCTAGGGCGGACTTGAACATCATGAAGAGCGCCTACGTACCATGTATGGAAATACATGGATCAAAGTCCACGTAGTTCGAAAGGGAATAGGGTTATAACCTAATCAAGGCCTATGGTAAACCCTAAGTTTCCTTTCAAGTAAAACATGGTAAGTTTCCAAAAATGAATGATTCTCAAAAGATTTTTGGTAAAATATGGAATTTGATAAAAGATGGAAACTTTGATTTAAAAGGTATTTTTTATTGAAAGGAAACTATAGAATCTACCATACCCCTCTATTAGGAAACAACCCTAGGGGGGGGAGAAAGGGAAAGTTTCACAGGAAGGAAAGAAGGGTGAATTGGGGCACCCTCACACCCTACTTACCTTAAGCAAAAGCAACCTGTCAAAGTAACCACCCTATTGCATAGGGTAATTACCTTATTTGTAAGATTTCATCTCACAATAGCCAAAATAACCACCCCACATTGGTGGGGTAGTTGCACCTGTTGTACCTGTCAAAGCACCTGCAATTTCCATGCAAACATACCAAAAATGCCAACCAAACAAGCTAGATGCCAAATCAAGCCATTATCATGCCCAAACATGGGCTAACACATGCTCAAAATATCATATCAAGGACAAATAACAGATCTGGACAGAATTGAAATAAGGCTTAAAATCAACCACAAGTCATGCAACAACATGAATCATAAGCTAACTGAAGCCCTAATTCAACCCTACATGCAATGACATGCAAAAAACCCTAAAATCAACTACTATGAATGCAGAAAAATGTCATAGCTATCAAATATGCAGCACATATATGTCAACTATGAAGAAAACACAAGAAAAAACCCTAAGCTATCATGCTATATGCAACTTTCCTAATACAAGGATGAATGAAACCCTAGAATCACAATTGTGCTCAAAATCACATAAAATAACTCTAAATCATGCAAAGCCCATCATAGACATCATGCTAATCATGCATATTAATCAATAGAAGCATCCACACATGAGAAAAATACAAGCTTGCACATGAAATATAGCTATTCTAAACAAAAGCCTAATTTCAGCACAAGAGAAACCCTAGAATTGCAAACATGCATTAAATCACATGGAACAGCATCCTAGCATACTAAACAACCCATGAATATTATCCTAATCACGCATACTAGCTAATAGAAGTATCAAAACACAATAAAAACACAAGCTTCAATATGCAAAGGTAGTATTTCATGTAGAAAACCATTTTAAGCACCTAAGAAACCCTAAAGTCCCAAACATGCAGTAAATCACATGGAATAACATCCTAGCATACTAAACAGCCCACAAATATGATCCTAAACATGCATGGAAGCAACAAGACATGATAAAAACACAAGCTCTAATATACCAAAGAGTTATTTCATGCAGAAAACCATTTTAAGCGCCTAAGAAACCCTAAAGTCCCAAACATGCAGTAAATCACATGGAATAACATCCTAGCATACTAAACAGCCCACAAATATGATCCTAAACATGCATGGAAGCAACAAGACGTGATAAAAACACAAGCTTTGATATGCAATCATCCTATTCTATGCAAAAACCCTAACTTTAAAAGAGAGAAGAGGAGGAAGGGGGGAATACCTATGGTGAAGTATCCTTTTGCTGCTGTAGGGAGTCCTCCTTCTCTTGTGTACTGCTGGGAGTTCCTTCCTTCAAGCCTTCAAGCAATGCTCCAGCCCTCCTCCAAGCTTACTCTCACACTCTCTCACTCAAAGTATAGGTTAAACTACCCTAAGGATGGCTGCCATAGCCTCCAAGTCTCACACATGCCTCACACTTCAGAAATTGCCTCCCTCATTGCTGAAGTATAAGGGGGTATTTATAGGGCTTGAGGGGAAACCCTCAATGGTTGGGATTAAAACCCTAGGGATTGATCCAAGGGCTCTTAGAGGTTACCTTGGGGCTCAAGTAGGTCAAAAAGGGCTGAAATTAGGGTTAAATGGCGGCCAAAGGCGAGCAAATCCGAGAAAATAGGGTGGGAGCCGCGTCAAGGCTCAAAAAAAGGAAAGTGGCTCGGGTGACCACCTGGGGCTGGGCGGCTAGCAGCCTGGGCCCAGGCGGCTAGCCGCCCAGGCCTGGGTGGTCACCCGAGGCCATGTCAGCTTCAGCCCATTTTTGACCCTTTCAGCTTCCAAATGTGTTTCAGGGCCCAAATCAACTCCGATTTTGACGAAACGAAAGCCAAAACGACCGTGTTTCGAAGGAGAATGTAATTTGAGTCACTTGAGGGCAAGAAACCCTAGCCATGGCTGCATGGTTGGGTCCTACAAAGGTGGTTAACCGCTATGCCTCACCATTGCTTAGCTTAGGTATGCACATAGGGTCGCACCGAATGCTTTCCAATTCGAAATTCAACCTCCCTAAACACATTTGGGGATGAAATTAAGACCAATCAAGGTCAAATGAGTAGTCATAGAGTGAAAATCATGAGCCAATTCGAGCTAACCCGAAGTAGGTCTTTTAGCCAACTTGAGCCTTGCTGAGCCATTCTAATCCCGAACCTTCAATTCATCGAATTGAACCCACAAATACCTCAAATACAACCATATGAACTCCAATTGGCAACCTGGAGATCATTTCAAGGTCAAATGGAAAGTTTGTGATCAAAAAGACAATTATGCCCCTCAAGTCACAAAAGTTCTAATTAACCCTCGAGATCAACTCCAAATCGAACCAAAATTCATAGACACCATCCTTAGGACCCTAGAAACTCAATGCAAAAGACTAGACTCAAAAAGGAAACAAAAAGACACATGCAATGACAAACCCTAGCTAAGGTGACAAAAATGGGGTGTGACACCTACGTATCTCCATGGTTTTTTCTTCTTTTTTTTTTTTTGTTTTTGTTTTGTTTTTTTTTTTTGTTTTTTTTGTTTTTTGTTTTTTTTGTTTTTTTTTTTTGTTTTTGAATGGAGAATCAGGTCTTACGTAGTTCTTATGCCTTAACTTTTGCCTAGGCCGCCCTTACGGGTTTTCAACCTAGCAGGCCTCAAACATGATATTTTTTCAATTGGTCCAAATTAGTTGGACGAGCGAACTCAATTCCATCTAAATCCATGAGGCAAACAGCCCCTGCTGGCAATATCTCTTTGATAATGTATGGCCCACCCCAACTTGGCTTGAATTTTCCCCGCGGATCGAACACTGGAGCTCTGATTTCTTTCAGCACTACATCCCCTTTCTTTAGACCTCGATCTTTGACATGCTTGTTGAATGCTCTGGCAACTCTCCGTTGATACCCCTGAACATGATACAGCGCCCTTAAACGCCTTTCATCCAGCAAAGCTAACTCATCATAGCGGCTCTTAACCCAGTCCACTTCTGTTATCTGGCTCTCCACGGCAACTCTTAGTGAAGGAACTTCCAATTCAACTGGCAACACGGCTTCTATTCCATAAACTAGAGAATAAGGGGTAGCCCCTGTTGACGATCTTATTGATGTTCTGTAACCCCATAGAGCCAATGGCAACTTCTCATGCCAGTCTGTGTGTGAGTCCGCAGTCTTCTGTAGTATCTTCTTGATGTTCTTGTTAGCTGCTTCCACCGCTCCATTAGTTTGAGGACGGTATGGTGACGACAGATGGTGGGCTATGCCGTACTTTTGCAAGAGCTCATGGGTTTCTTTCTGAAAGTGCTGGCCATTGTCTGAGATAACTTCATGCGGTACCCCATATCGATAGATGATGCTGTGCTGTATGAACTGTGCTACCTTCTTGGAATTCAAGGTCTTGAAGGACGCTGCTTCCACCCACTTAGTGAAGTAGTCGATGGCAACCAGGATGTATTCATGCCCATTTGACGCCTTTGGCTTGATCTGTCCGATGATATCTATCCCCCATACCGCGAATGGCCATGGTGACGACATACTTGTTAAAGGCATAGAAGGCAAATGTTGTCCACTGGCGAACAGTTGGCATTTGTGGCACTTCTTGACATGTGCGTGGCAGTCTCTTTCCATGGTAGACCAATAATAGCCTAACCTCATGATTTTCTTAGCTAACATATAGCCATTCATATGCGGAGCCCCTGTCCCTTCATGGATTTCTTTAATCAGATGCTCGGCTTCTTCCTCGGTGACACACAGCAGGTGGATCCCGTCGTATGATCTCCGATATAGCTTTCCTCCACAAAGTACATAGTGACTTGCCAACCGCCTTAGGGTTTTTCTATCAATGCGAGATGCTCCTTCTGGGTACTCCCTTTCTTCAATGAACTTCTTTATGTCATGGAACCACGGACGGCCATCATTCACTTCCCCTCCTCGAATTGCACAACAGTACACAGGCTTGTCTCGGCATTCTATTACCAACGGCTTCACATTTCCCCCTTCAGGTATCTCCACCATGGATGCTAGGGTCGCCAAGGCATCGGCGAACTGGTTCTTGTTTCTTGAAAGGTAGTTGAACTCTATCTCTGAGAACTCCTTGGTTAGAGCTTCCAGATAGGCATGGTAGGGTAGCAGCTTCTCATCTCGAGTTTTCCATTCCCCTTTTATCTGACAAATGATTAGCGCCGAGTCCCCGAACACTTCTAATTCTTTGATCCCCAATTCAAGTGCCGCTTCCAATGCTAGGATACAGGCCTCATATTCAGCAACGTTGTTGGTGGCTTCGAACCCCAACTTGACCGCCAACGGTGTAAATGCCTCTTCGGGTGAGACCAGCAGGACTCCTATCCCATAACCTTTCTTATTGGCTGCCCTATCGAAGTATACTCTCCAAGTTTTTCTACCAATCTCTAGCACGTCCTCATCTGGGAATTGATCATTGAACGGAGCGGATGATGACACCGGACAGCTGGCTAGGTAGTCTGCGATGACGCTTCCCTTGATAGACTTCTGATTCACGTACTTGATGTCGAATTCATTGAGGAGAATTGACCATCGAGCAGTTCTGAATGACAATACTGGCCTTTCTACCAGGTACTTCAACGGGTCCATGCGACTTATCAAGAACACTTCGAAGGACATCATGTGGTGTCGGAGTTTCTACGTCGCCCATACTAGTGCCACACAAGCCTTTTCAATTGCATTGTACTTCACTTCATAGTCTGTCATTTTCTTGCTTAAGTAATAAATGGCATTTTCCTTTGTAGACCCTTCAAGATATTGAGCTAATATAGCTCCCGTCGCGGTTTCGGTGACCGTTAAGTATAACAAAAGTGGCGCGCCTTGCCATGGGGGAACTAAGATTGGAGGATTGCTCAAGTATCTCTTAATGGTCTCAAAGGCCTCTTGGCATTCTTCGTTCCATACTTTTGGCACACCTTTCTTAAGCAATTTGAAGATTGGTTCGCAAACCATGGTCAAGTTGGCAATGAATCGGCTTATGTATTGAACTCTTCCCAGAAAACCCCGGATCTGCTTCTCAGTGCTAGGCGGCTCCATCTCCACAATAGCTTTTATCTTCCCTGGGTCCACTTCGATACCTCTCTGAGTGATCATAAACCCCAATAACTTGCCTGCAGTGACACCAAAAGCGCACTTCTGTGGGTTGAGACGGAGATTGTACTTTTTTGCTCGCTCTAGGAATTTCTCTAGTGCCTTGAAATGCTCTTCTCTATCCACGGACTTTACGATCATATCATCGACATAAACCTCGACTTCCTTATGGATCATATCATGCAATAGGGTCGTAGCTGCTCTTTGGTAAGTAGCCCCAGCGTTTCTTAAGCCAAAAGGCGTTCCCCATTGCGTGATAAAGGCTGTTTTCTCCATGTCTTGAGGCGCCATCTTTATCTGGTTATACCCAGAGAATCCGTCCATGGAGAGGAGTGCATGTCCCACTGTACTATCCACCAACACGTCGATATGGGGTAAAGGAAAGTCATCCTTAGGGCTCGCGGCGTTGAGATCTCGGAAATCGACACACATCCTCACTTTCCCATCTTTTTTAGGCACAGGCACTATATTCGACAACCACTCGGGGTACTCCACAACTTGAAGGAAACCCGCGTCTAGTTGTTTAGTTACCTCTTCTTTTACTTTTAGGGCCCATTCTGGTTTTAATCTTCTGAGTTTCTGCTTTACCGGCTTCTTTAGGGAATTGGTGGGGATATAGTGTTGCACAATATCGGGGTCAATGCCAGGCATGTCTTCATAAGACCATGCAAAAGCCATAATGTTGGCTTTCAAGAGGGAGATCATCTTTTCTTTTTCAACGGGGGAGAGGGTTTTCCCAATTTTAACTATTCTTGGCAATTCATTCGTCCCTAAGTTGATTGATTCCAATTCATCCATATTAGGTTCGGTGACGCCCCTTTTCTTTTGCTCAACGAGCTCTGGGGGGACATCGTTCCTAGGATCTATATCCATGCCATAAATATCCATAGAGGAGAGAAAAGAGACACTGCATATATAGAGAAAGAAAGCACACTTTATTGACTAGGAATAATGGGAATGACACACAAAAGAAAGAAGGAAAACAAACAAATCTGTATCAATACTATGACTCCACAAAGGGAGTAAAGTAGATACATCTTATTGAATTAGGGAAATATTACTAAACTAAGACACCTACAAGCTGCTATCAGGTAGGCCAAGGTCTTCTTCTTCATGGATCTCCACAACGACACCACATTCAAGGTACCAATTCAGGAGTGGCAAGGTAGCATGGCTAATGGACGAACCCTGGAGTTCTTCAATGGTCGAGTCTTCCATGATGAGGATCATGTCTTGGAACATTTCAGTCATAGCCCCTGCATCAAGGTTCTCTGCCCAGTCCTCCTCTTTCAAGCTTCCATATAGATCTTGGATAGAGTGGTACCAACTTGTCAAACTTTGAGGATTCGGCCCTTCTGTGAAGTATCTATCACCAAAACTTTTATCTGCCACGGCGGGGTCAGAACTTGGATAAAAAGTATATGGGATGTACTGCTTTATAGAAGAGTAATGGCGTGATGATTCATTCAGCTCTTTCTCAATGCATTGGACATAATCAAACCCAGATAGCGGTATCGCTGCTGATTCAGGTTGTATCTCACATATAAGCACACCTGCGAGTTTCAATTCATAGTCCCCTTGAAGTGTTACTATGGCTCCTTCATAAGGAAACTTCACCTTTTGATGGAGTGAAGATGGCACAGCCCCAGCAGGATGGATCCAAGGTCGGCCCAACAGCAAGTTGAAACATGACGGCACATCCAACACTTGGAATTCTACCCTAAATTCAGTGGGTCCCATGATAAGAGGCAAAGTAACTACCCCTATTACTTCTCGGCGGGTGTTGTCATAAGCTCTTACGGTCTGCCCAGATGGCGTGAAATCAGTGGGTCCCAAACCCAAAACAGTGGCAGTTCGGAGAGGACATACATTCAGTGCGGACCCATTGTCGATAAGAACGGTGGGAACCCTCTTCCCCATAGTGTCAACGGTCACATAGAGAGCTTGAGAATGGCTCGGCCCGCTTTTAGGTAGGTCTACATCGGTGAACACGATGGTTGAGTTCTTGGGAGTTGGATTCACCAAATGTACCAATCCCTCGGGGGATGTGTCAACAGGCACTTGTATCTGATTCAACAGTTTCAACACGGTCTGTCTGTGCTTATGCGAGGCCATGAGCAAGCCCCAAATAGTGATGTTGGCATTGGTCTTCTTCAGTTGCCTAAGCACTTCATCCTCTTCTTCTTGCAAGCTAGGGCGCCTCTGCCCTTCCAAATCTTCCAATGGATTTTCAGACTCTAGGTGGGGAGGCTTGAAATGACGACCCCCTCTGGTTATATGGTCCAACTCATCATCGCTAGCCCATATGTCATGGACTTCCTCAGAGTCATTCATTAAGTCATCCCATTCTATCATGTCAATGCTCTCCATCTCTGTCGGCAAGTCATCCCAACCTGAAGGGACTATCGGCTCATCTGATATCGGACTTGGGCTTGAGTACAGCACATAGTAATCATATTTCCCCGACGCTTCACCTAATAGGCCAACCTGAGGATCCCCTGCTTCATATCTTTCTTTCAGCTCTTGTTGGATAGATTTCTTTGGCAACAACAAAACCTTTTGGTCAATGAGGTCTTGGATGATCTTCTTTAGTATAGAACAAGCCTCGGTGTCATGGCCGGGTGCACGATGGTATTGGCAATATTGGTGAGGGGTTGATGGTCTTGGCTTTGGTGGAAGTGGCATGATAAGGCTGTTATTGCGGCAAATGGTGAAGAGACGGGTTAAGGTCATGGGGAGCGGAGTGTATTGTCTTATGGGATGGCGAGGGCGAGAGGATTCAACCCCAATGGCATTTATGGTGTTAAGTGGGGGTGTGTTGTTGTGTGATGGGAGAGGATTACGGGTGACATTTGGACGGGTTGGTGGTGAAATGACTTGCTTGTCAATGAGGTCTTGGACTTGGTGGCGAAGGCGAATACAGCGATTGGTGGCATGGCCTTTGGATTGATGGTACTTGCAGTACTCATTCTCATTGTAGCTCTTGGGTAAGGGATTTGGTGGAGGTCTTGGGTCGAGTGGCTTCAATAGGTCACGACTTATGAGCTTTTCAAGGACTCTTTCGAGTAGCATGAATAGGTCAGTGAATTGGCGAGGTGGGTTGACATCATTGAGAGAAAAGGGTTGGATTGGTTGAGTTATGGTGTTGACCTCGGCATTGTTCTTCCCAGTAAAGTTTGTCTTGCGACTCCTCACTTCCTCAGTCTTGATTGTCCCATCATTGATAGCATCTTCAACCTGCGTGCCAGCCCCAATGAGAGCTTTGAAATTTGGGAAATAGTGGGCAAATAGGTGCTTGTGATACACGAGCAGCAGGTTCTTAACCACTAACTGAATTTGGTCCTCCTCATTCGGCCTATCCGTCATTCTCGACGCCTTTTGTCTCCACCTTGTAATGTAAGCGGAGAAAGTTTCATGAGCCCCTTGCTTGGTAGTTTCTAGGTCCCTTCGAGTAACGTCCACCTCTGTGTTATACTTGTAGTGCTCTGAAAACTCATTGCATATGTCTTCCCAAGTCCGGGTTCTATTCTCATCCAAGGATAAGAACCATTTCAAAGCAGAAGTGGCCAAGGTTTCATGGAACATTTGAGCTAAAAGCTCGTCAGTAGCCCCTCAAGGGTGCATAGCTCGCACGTACATCTTCAAATGAGTCTTAGGGCAACCCGTCCCATCGAACTTTTCTAACTCCGGCATCTTGAATTGTAGTGGAATACGAGCCGTTGGAAACAGGGATAGAGTCCGCACATCGACCATGTCATCAGCCCTGCGAATCCCTTTTATAGTTCTCTCCAATGCTTCTACCTTGCTAGTTAACACGGAATCACTGCTAGAACCTTTCCCCTTGGCTTCCCCTTCTAGGTCGGTGACCTCAGGTTTCGAGCTACTTTCCCCCCTTGTCTTGGTGTTCTCATTGGATTGAGGTCCCTCTTCGGTGCCAGCCCCATGAGGTATACCCGAGGAATGGGCCTTAGAGCCATTTTGTTCAAGATCCGCCATCTTCTGTTGGTTCTCTTGAGCCATTTTCAATGCGGTATCGGATGTCTCGGCGGTATGGTCAAGCTTGGCCATGATGGCTTTCAGGCAAGCCTCAAGGTCAAAGTGCCCCTCACTAGTTCTTTCGTCGGCCATGTCTGTCTGATGGGTAGACTCAACACTCACTAGACGCCCTTGTGGATTGCGGATCCAAGCCAGCACGTCTATGGATAGAAAAGTTTTAACCTTTAGCCTAAGGACTTGTCCTAAACCTCCATATTTTCCTTAATGAACTCGGTCTCTACACCATGTTCAATTAATTCATTCCTTTTATCCAATTACCTTTACAGGGATCATGGATTAAGGGTATGTTTTAAAGAATAGGGCATAGAGTCCTTCAACTAGGTTTAATTAATCCCCTAGGACTAGCACATCACAAACATAGCTTTACATCCTATTTCCTTAATTTATTCCTCCTAACCCATGGCCTTAACGAAGGCTAGGGTTTAAAGGTCTATATTAAGGGCATAAGATATGAAGCCTCACACCACAAACACAGCATAGCATCATTACAAACAATTGTGGGTGCATAAAGGTGAGACCGTAGTGTCCTATAAGTCTGTCTATATGGACTAATGATAAGGGTAGGCTAGGGTCCTTCACTTGCTTGAGCAATCCTTATACCTAACCACATGTGGCATCAGGAACGCCGCGTGGGTCCAGCAGTACGTGATTAACTCATTTAATATACCCAAGGGCAAGCCCAAGGGTACTAGGCAAGAGAGGTTGATAGCTTTCGCCCCAACACATGGAATCAGGAAAACCAAGGTTGAGACTAGGCCGATCGTTGGCAAGGATACATCGAGGGACATCGATCCTAACATGCAAGAGTTTGCGCACACAATGCAATAAATGAAAGCACACAATCAAGCGGATGCAATGTGATTGATTTTAATTAAACATAAGAAATTAACCTAGCCCAATTAAACTTTATAGAGTCTAGCCCACAAGTCCCCAGTGGAGTCGCCAAACTGTGAACCCCGGAAATTGGGCCCACGAGGGATTGAAAAGAAAGTGGGTTTGAAAAAGAAAAAGGAAAGGAGTCGCCACCTTATTTTTTAAAGGAAACAAGGAAAACCCTAAAAATCAGGTTGTTTTAGGAAAACAATTTGAATGACTCCATAAAAAAAGGAAAGGCAAAAACCAATCTTTTGAAAACCAAAGAAATCGGGGATTCGGAGGCTAAGTTATGACATGGGAAGGTTCTAAGCAAAGCCTATAGGCACCCATGTCACCCTTTCGGTCTCTCAGTTCATTTGGGCTAAATTAAAGTCTTTCCATACAAAAATCAGCAAGTATATCATCACAAGAATTGCATGCATATCATATATTTCATTCATCCATCCATGCATAATAAGCAAATAAAAACAGAAAATAAAAAGAAGAAAAGAAAACATAAATAAACCTAGGATGCTTGGATCCTAGAACGGACTTGAGCCTCACGAAGAGCGCCTACGTACCATGCAACGAAATACATGGATCAAAGTCCACGTAGTTCGATTAGAACTAAGGTTAAATCCTAATACAAACCTATGGTAAAAACCCTAGGTTTCCTTATTTGATCAAAAGAGTTGAATATGATAGAAAGTTTGATTTTAGGAAAGAAATCCACAAAATGGAAACTTTAATAAAAACCAGAATTTTGTTGGTTAAGGAAACCTCTAATTAAACCATAGGATCATATTAAAAATTAACCCTAAATAGGGAGAAGAGAATGAGTTAAGAAGAAAGGTGAATTGGGGCACCTTCACACCCACTTACCTGAGCGCAATTAGCTCCAAGCATTTAGCCATTTCAGACATAAGCAGCCCTATTTGCCATGGGACAAATACCACACCTATTTGCACCCTTACAAGTGCTCAAAACCATGCAAAAACACTAACATGCAAATCTGGACAGAATAGTATTATGACCTAAAATCATCCACTAAGCATGCCAATAGCAAAAACAGCGAACAATAATAAGTCCTAACATATTCCTAGAACCATATCATGCATAAAAACCCTAAAACATACTAACATGCATGCAAAACTATCATGTTTACTCCATATGAAAAACATATACAGCAAACACGAAGAAAAACCAAATAAAAAAGTCTACTTTATCATGCTATATGAAAACAAACACGAAACAATGACTCTAAAACCCTAAACTCACAAATATGCTTAAAAACATACAAAACATACTTCAATCATGCTAAAACCAAACTAAACAGAAATTAAATCATGCATATTAACTAACTAAAGCAATATAACATGATGAAAATCCTAACTCTAACATGCAATGACACTAATCCTAACACAAGGACAATAGGAGCACACGAATCATAACTATGCATTAAAAACCTAAAGGACAGCCCTAAAGCATGCTAAACAGTAGATAAAAAATAGATATTCCATGTATATTAACTAGCTAGAGTGTTAATACATGATAAAAAAGTCACCTTTAACATGCAATAAGCCTAACCCATATGAGAACCTAGTTTAAGCTTGAATAGAGAAGGAGAATACCTTAGGAAGTGGCTCCCCTTGTGTTTGTAATTGTTCGTGGCTCCTTAGGTCTTTAGAGTGAATCAAACCAACACGAATCCTCCTCTTTGTCAAAGTGGTATTACAGCAAAGAGATCAAAACTCACTCAACTTTGAAAAGAAATAGAAAACAAAAAGAGAACAAGAGAAAAGAAAAAGTGATTCTCGTCACTTTGCAGCAGCAGCAACTTCAATCGCGTTTTTGGGTATGAAAACGTTGGATTTGGACAAAGCTTGTGAAATACAAAGTTATACAAAGTTTGCTTATTATGCATGGATGGATGAATGAAATATATGATATGCATGCAATTCTTGTGATGATATACTTGCTGATTTTTGTATGGAAAAGACCTTAATTTAGCCCAAATGAACTGAGAGACCGAAAGGGTGACATGGGTGCCTATAGGCTTTGCCTAGAACCTTCCCATGTCATAACTTAGCCTCCGAATCCCCGATTTCTTTGGTTTTCAAAAGATTGGTTTTTGCCTTTCCTTTTTTTTATGGAGTCATTCAAATTGTTTTCCTAAAACAACCTGATTTTTAGGGTTTTCCTTGTTTCCTTTAAAAAATAAGGTGGCGACTCCTTTCCTTTTTCTTTTTCAAATCCATTTTCTTTCAATCCCTTGTGGGCTCAATTTCCGGGGTTCACACTCAGGTCTTTAGAGTGAATCAAACCAACACGAATCCTCCTCTTTGTCAAAGTGGTATCACAGCAAAGAGATCAAAACTCACTCAACTTTGAAAAGAAATAGAAAACAAAAAGAGAACAAGAGAAAAGAAAAAGTGATTCTCGTCACTTTGCAGCAGCAGCAACTTCAATCATGTTTTTGGGTATGAAAACGTTGGATTTGGACAAAGCTTGTGAAATACAAAGTTGTAGAGAATTGAATTATCTTTCTAACAAGACTAATTTCATCAAATTCTAACTTCGGATGAAAAAGTTATGATTAAAATACGACTGCTGGTTTTCAGAAAATCTGCTGCTGAATTATGACGAATTTCACTCCCTCCAAACCCTCTTCTCCTCCCTTGTTTAAAGACATTAAGAGAGTATTTATAGCTGAAATCTGGAGTTTCCCTTTCCTTCCTGGACTAGGTTTCCTTGGAGAATAATCAAAAGGTATTTTATAATGATAAAAGACTTCTAATCTGAATAGGAAAAGGAAATTGTCTTTTATAAAAATTGGGAGACTGACCGCTAACACGCATGCACATGTATCGTATGTGCGTACACACACTCATCACATACGTACACGTGTTAGTGTCATGATAAAAATGGCTAATTTAATAAAATAATTTTCTTTTCATTTTAACCAAAAATCTCATGCTGTGATTCGCACTAATTCTTCAAGGATAATCCGTAAATAACCACACTAAACTCATCATCAGGCCATATCAAAATTGAACTTCATGAAACACTTTTGAGGGTAAAATGATGACTAATGAAAGTCAATTTGAAAAGATTTGGTTGGTAATTGTGAGTCAATTAGAGCTAACCCAAGGAAGGGTCAATTAACCAACTTGAACCACATCGAGCCATTTTAATCCCGAGCCATTGACTTACCAAATTGAACCTAGAAATACCTCTTATGCATCCATATGAACTCCAATTGACAATTTGGAGATCATTCCAAGGTCAAATGAAAAGTTTGGGACTTAAAAGACGATTATGCCCCTCAAGTCACAAAAGCTCTTATTATCCCTCAAGATCAACTCCAATTTGAACCAAAATTCATATCCATTGTCCTTGTGTACTCTAGAAAACTAATGCAAGTGACTAGACTCAAAAACAAAACAAAAACATGCATGAAATGATGAGCCCTAGTAAGGTGGTGCAAAAATGGGGTGTGACAGTGTGCACCCCTTTGTCTATCACTGTAATTTCAAGGAATTGATTAATGAAAATGGCTTCCTCCGTAGGTAGGCATTTCTTTTTAGTTTCTATTATTATTTTGTTTATTTAGTTACTTGTCATAGAAAAGTCCTTGAGGCCATTCAAGGCAAGGTAGAACCTGCAACTCGTCACAGTTTAGTAGCTGGCACGCTCGCGCAACCCAATCCCCAGAATCAAAATTTTGGAGGAAACACATAGCCATGGGAAGGCTGATCGTAATTGTTTTTCATTTTCACTTCTGTGGGAAGATCAAACAAGGCTTTCATTTCGTCGAAGAGGGTGTTGTGGATTTCAGTGTACTCCATCGTACACTCCTACAAAACAGCCATACTCTTCGAGAGCTTGACGAACAACATTGCACATGGTGAGCCAAGAACTTGAGCCAGGCTTCAGTGGTTCCTTGGAGAAATCTATCACTGGAAGCTTAGGTAGTGTGAGAGAACCCATGTATATTTTTTTTTTTTCTTACTTTTTTTCTCACGTAGAAAGTTTTAGTGCTCCTCAGAAGTTCACGGTACTTATAGAGTTCAATTGATTACCTTAGCTTAAAAAAAAATAATTAACCAAAGAAAAAAAAAAAAGGAGGAGGGGTTCAATTGAGTATCACATGAGAAAGTGGAATTATATGCTACCCAGTGTCGGGTTATCACAAAATTTGTGGTTTTATGATTACATTAAGTGGGGTGGGATCCGTTTATATCTAGTGTAAAACTTTTTATTCTTACACCCTTCAATATCTTTTCCTCAATATCTTTTTGTGTGAATAATATTTTGTCAATCCAACCGTTGGATTAGGTACTCTATTCATGCACGTCATGCATGCCAAATTTCAAATAAATCGCATATCGAGAAACGTTTGATCTATAAACTTACATTTCTTTTTATAAATAAAATTATAACTTGAGACACCTTACCTTATCAATGACATACTTCCTGATATCCGATTTACTTGAAATTTGGCATGCATGATGTGCATGAATAGATAACCTAATCCAATGGTTGGATTGGCAAAATATTGATCTCATAAAAAGATATTGAAAAGTGTAAGAATAAAAAGTTTTATAACGGATGTAAACGGATCCCTTCCTATATTAAAATAATAAGATTTAATTGAATGAAGAAGTTAATTTACTGAGTCTAACTAATATGATAGTTTTTCATTATTTTATACAAGCACAAAACACTAGGACATTTATACCATGCGTCTAACTTGTGCTCTATATGCATTTTTATATCAAGCATCTAGAAGACTAGGTTGCTTTCAATTGGCAAAATACTAAATTACAAAGATGTTAGGAATTGTAATCAGAATTGCTTACGGATGATAAAGAAGGATATATTTCTAATTGGTCATGACTTATAATGGCTGCCTTGATACCATTACTTTAGGGTTGGCAACATTTAATGGTCCAATGATCATGGGCCCTACAATTGTCCAGTGATGGTCCCTGAGGTAATTAAGGACCACATGCCTATATCCAAATATATATCTATATATCTATATATATATATATATATATATAGGATGATGATCAGGTAAGCACGTGCTGATATAATATATATATATATATAGGATGATGATCAGGTAAGCACGTGCTGATATAACTTATATCAAAACCTGCATTGGGAGTTGCACCTTGTGCATTAGTGGGATGTGAGGTGCATTGAATCAATGCAAGGGGTACAACCCCCAATGCATAGTGCTGATGTAACTTATATCAGCACATGCTGATGGGATCACCTCTGTATATATATATATGTGTGTGTGTGTGTGTGTGTGTGTGTGTGTGTGTAAATATATGCACAAGTTGGGTAGCTAGTCCTCCTCGTAAAATTTGTATGTAGTAGTTGTTGTTATACACAGATGATGATGCCAAGGTCACAGCTCGCCTGGTAGCCAATGTACGTATATAAATCGTTCTTATGGGGATCCTTAAAATAAAACAAACATACGATTAATATTATGACTTGTTTGTTTGGATGAAATCAGAGAGAATTGAAATGGAATGGAACAAGATTTCGATGATAAGCGTGGCCTAATATTATTGAAATCTTATTTCATTTCATTCCAATTCCTCTCCAATCTGACAAAACAAACATGCCTACTACCTTATTTGTTGTGTAACATTTCAAAATTCTAACTACATACTAATCCACTTTTGAAATCTCCTTACGTTTTGGTCATTAGATCAAAATAAGAAATTGATATTCAAAACACATCTAGTATGTTCTTTAACACATTGCATATATAACACAATATATAATAACATATCAAAAAAAAAAAAAAAAACTGTATATAATTCCTATAGACATGTACATGTATAAAAATTTGCTTTTTTTTTTTTTTTGGCCGTATTCTTACCGTGTGTCTTAGATATTTTAAAAATTACCATGTCTAACCATGTCACGTGTTCGAATGTGTGTTTCATAGCTCATAACCATCTTGCTGTCTTTCCCCATAATGGGATTCTTGTGTCTCCTATACGGCTATATACCACTACGTCTTCTGACAAACTAATCTAGCAACAAAATTATGAGGGGAAATTCACACCAAAAAAAATGGCGTAGAGGAAAATACAAGAATGGGCTTTAATTGGGCTCCTAGATTTAACTGGGCTTTAATGGCCTGGATGTTCACATACCCTTTAGAAGAGGAGGCCTCGTCAATAGATTCTTGAGCAAAGGCTTTCTATTTGGACCATGGGCTTATTGCCTAGATCCATGCGAATCAAAAGTTGGGTTAAACTTAATGCGAATGGATGTTCTAGAGGTAATCCTGCCCAGTTAAGTGGACTTTTTTTGGCATCAACAAGGCCTGTGATCAATGGGCTTTACTACCAACTTAGGGGTTTTTTAGGACGGCTATTGCAACCGCTCAACTTTATTTGTAAACCTCTTCTTTTTTTTTTCTTTTTTTTTTTTTTTTACTTTTCAAGGTTTTATGAAAAGTAGCTGCACTGTCCCCTAAAAAACATTATTTTGAAAAACTTTAAGAGAATGTTTTAGCCATTTACAGTCTGTATTTCATTTTTACATAAATGAAAATTATAAATGGCCAAAAATTTCACTTAAACGATAGATTTTGAAAAAAAAAAAAAAAAAAGAAGAAAAATCTATGAAGTCGTTCAGAATTATGTTTTCTGGTGGACAATGCATCCAGTTTTCATGAAAATCTTTTATATTTTTCCTAAAACTTTGAGAAATTAAAAATAAATTGGTATAGAAATAAACTTGAGGGGTTGCAATAGCCGCCTTTGGGGGTACGTTTTATGTTTTTTGTAGTAAAGGTATAATAAGAAATCAAAAAAATTTCTCCTCAGCGAAGCCGATAGTTTTTAGACATGGCTCGACTCCAACAATCCAACATGGGATGAGGGCTATCAGGAGATTATTCGTCCCATAGATGCCTTTGTTCAACAGATGCTGAGGCCTACAGATGGATGCGCAGATCAACTAGCCAATATGGGCCTGGCCAGCCCATTTGTAGTTTCCATTGGGAACGGCTATTGCAACCCCCCTAAAGGTTAAGTTGCCCCCCCTTTTTTTTAATTAAAAAAATTATTATGTAAAATTACCAAAAAAGGCTTAACCCTCACCCATCCCCCTCTCCCGCACCCCTCCTCACCGGCGACTCTCTCCGGCACCCACCCCACCGGCGTCTTCCCTCTTCTTCTTTGTCTTTTTTTTTTTTTTTTTCCTTTCCTTCCCAGAACCTCTCTCTCGCACCCCTCTTCTTCCTTCCTCCTCTTCCCTCTTCTTCTCTACCCTCCTTGCCGAAAAACACACAGATCTGACCAGCAAAGGAAATAAAAAAATAAAAAATAAAAAAAGAAAGAAGAGGAGAAGAGGAAGAACCTCCTTCGCCGGAAAAAATGGAGGTTTTGAAAAAAAAACCTCCCTCGCCGGAAAACACAGATCTAAAAAAGGGGGGGGGGGGGGGGGGGTCACAGTCGCCGTTGCCTTTCCTCACCATCGTCACCCTTCCTCGCCATCATCGTCGCCCTTCCTCATTGGTCATCGCCTTCCTCGCCGTCGCCGTCGCCGTGGGGTGGGTTGGGATGGGTGAGAAGGGTTAGGGGTATGTTAGTCTTTGGGAGGGGTGGGTGTGTGAATTTGGGGGGTGGGGAAATAAGGGGGGGGGCAACTTAGATGTTTGGGGGGTTGCAATAGCCGCTCCCGTTTCCATTCTAAAAAAATCCTCCTCTTTCTTTGTTGCAATGTCTACACAGAGACTTTAGGCCCAAATGTTCTCTTCAGCACCATTTCAAATTTTATAAATAAATAAAAAAATTTTAAAAAAAAAAAATGGAAAAAAAAAGGGTGGTGGGGTGGGGGGTTTACGGAGTATTTTTATTCATTTTGGAATCATCATCTTTTTATTTGGGGTCATGTGGAGTGCAGATTGTACTCAACTCACTATAATGAAAATCAACAAATATAAAATAATAATAATAAAATATTCAACTTTGTTATTGACTAAACTTTTGAAATTTGTTATATATAATTGAAAAAAAAAAAAAAAAAAAAAGCAGCTACATGTAATTGGAGAAAATACAACATAGAAAATACGCCCATCTTTCTCTGAATAATAATTCTTCATCGCCTTTGGAAATTGAACGACTTGATGGCAAAGGCGAAGATGAATGCAAAGAGCAAGACGAACCCAAGAACAACAGCTGCAACCACTCCCAAAAAATCATGTTTGAAGTCGAAATAATCTTTCAAGAATTGTTCCACTGATACACCTGTGTCCATCTTGTCCGTGTTATCTCCAAACTGGGAGGCTTGCAATCCATACAAGGTCCAAGCAACAGGACATACCCAATAGTACCATTCCCACCACTTGGGCATACTCTGTTATCAGCCAGGGAAGAAAATTTAATCAAACATATATCAATGAACTAAATAATCCAAATTTGGCACAATCAGGTTCTGTTTGGATCCTGGAAAGTAAGAGGGAAAGGAAAAAATGGAAATTTTTTTTGAATTGCTTAAAAATGGATTTTTTTCTCTGTTAGGCATTTTAGTCATTCTTCTTTTCATTTCCCAGGCCAAACAGAGGCTTAAAGAATTATAGGGTTGCCAGAACTTACCGGTCGTGGGATTATAAATCCTGAAAAGAGGTTCCATAGCGCAAAAAATGCAGCGGAAACAATGGAGGCAATGTTGTGGTTGGGTGTCACCGCCACAGTCATCATGCCATAATAGGTGAAGTACAACAATGACAAGTATGTGAAGTACAAGTACCAAAAGAATTTGGCAACAGTCCATTCGAATCCAATCATCGCATAAACTATGAGACCATATGCTGCTGCTTGTGCAAAAACATATGGGAGCTCAATCACAACCTGCAATAAAAAGAATGGAAATTTCATCGAGGGACACATGATCTGTATCAAGTTTTAAACATACAAAAACAAGGATATGACGCAATATGTAAAGATCGTAATAGAAGAAGAAAGTTTACCTGAGAAAAGGCATAATGGCAAGGCTGAATACATTCCTGCAGCTCTTTCTCTGTAAAAGACCGTTCTTTCAATGGCCACCACTGGTTGTACAGAGAGGCAATTTTGGACCCCAAGGAAGATGACCGCTAGATACATAGAACCCATTGCATTAAACAAATCTTGTTGCCTTGTCCTGAAAATTCACAATGCCGAGAGTTAAATTCTAATGGAGAAAGAGACGATAAAAGCTTGAAATTTCGAGCCAGTTCTTGATTCTCTACTTACATTTTACTACCAAGGTCCCAGAATATTGTCCCGAACATCAAACCTATGAAAGTTGTGAACAGAAATCTCACTGCAGTGTATGGTGGGTTGCGCCAGTATGACCAATGTTGTTTCCATAAGCAGGCCATGCATTGGGTCCAGAAAGGCTGTGCGAATTGAGTAGGAAAATAGAGGTCCTTCGAACCAGGAGCAGGTGTGCTCAGTTCTTGAATAAGAGCTTTGTTTCTCCTGAAATATAGGCCATATATTTGTAACATCAGCTGGGCAGTAAATTACAGTTTAAAGTAGTCAGGTAGTTTACTCCTTACATATTGAACCTACCCATATAGTTCAGAATTTTTGTACACTTCAGTAAAATCCATCCCCAAAACTAATTCTTGTGCTGAAGAGGTAACTTCCAACATCCAAGTTGCTGGATTATAACCATCTTTGATTTTACTGACTCCTTCAATTCCCTGATGAAAGGTAAAAAGCCATACATATTAGCAACTACTCGATTAAGATTTGAAGTAAAATAATGCACCATTTGCAGTTCTTGATTTTTTATGGCATCTCACCTCAAAATACTTGATTAGATGGCAAGAATGGCGACCCAAGGGACCCACATATATTTCATATCCTCCTCGCTTCATCAGGAAAAGCTGCAACCCCATGCTAAATGTTTTAGCACTTGTACGCAGAAGAAAACATGAAAAAAAGAAGATTTGACTTAATTTATTTACATTCTCACCTCATCGAAAGCCTCAAAAATGTCGATGCTGGGCTGATGGATGGTGCACACAACCGTTCTTCCTGTGTCCACCGTGTTCCTAACGGTTCTCATGACAATTGCAGCAGCTCTTGCATCCAGCCCTGAAGTTGGCTCATCCATGAATATTATAGATGGGTTTGCCACTAGCTCAACTGCAATTGTTAGCCTCTTGCGCTGCTCGGTTGACAGGCCATTCACACCAGGCAACCCAACTAGCGCATGCCTCAGTGGGTTCAGTTCCACAAGCTCCATGACCTCCTCAACGAACATCTGCACGCATTAGTTTGTAAAAAAAATCAATTCAGATAAGTTCAAGTAGCTAGTTACTTGGTGGATTGTTCACTAGGTACAGCAATTGTACTCTCCCATATTAAGTATTCGTTTAGGTTTCTTTTAGGTTCAGTATAGAATCTGGTTAAGAAATGCAAAAGGCTTTCTTATGCCCAAAAATGCTCATTCAATTGCTTGGACTTGGCAAACCCAGCAGGTGGGCCAAGCCAAAAGAAGCTGAACTAGATCAACAATGGCAGACTTCGGGTTGAACCTAAACCACACTTGATCCTGACTGTAGGACAACCTAATTCCCAATTGGTTTAGATTTTTTAGATCTTGAAATTACCTATAGAGCAGAGCAAAACAGATTAAGGTGTCAGATGTACCAACCTCTCTTGTTTCAGAATTAACGTCTGGAGATAATCGCAGCCAGGCTGAGTAGAGCAAAGACTCATAGACGGTAACATGAGGAGAATGGATGTCGTTTTGCTCACAATATCCAGATATTCGAGCAAAAGTTTCTTGATTCTTTGGGTACCCAGAAATTGTAATGGTCCCATCAATGTATCCACCAGTTTTCCTTCCAGCGAGCACATCCATAAGAGTGGTTTTACCAGCACCACTAACACCCATTAGAGCTGTGAGAACACCCGGCCTGAAAGCTCCACTCACGCCCTTCAGAAGTTGTAATCTATCTTCAACAACACCCTGACTTTTCATTTCCTGCGAATTCATTTTAAACAATTAGTTCTCATAATTTTGGGTTCTAATCCTCTGAAAAAAGAAACCTCACTTTTAATATATTAGTTGTTAGATGTGAAGTTACCTGTGGCATGTCAACAGAGTATGTGATGTTATCGAAAGTGATGGAATGCTGTTCGAATGGAAGAACCATTCCTCTATTCTTGTTTTGATTAGCTTCGACAATGGCTTCTACCCTTGTAGATGCGGACCCAGATGAAACACTTCTCCTCCTAATTTCACCTCCACTCTCTGCATGTCAATTTAAGTTTAATTAGCATCTAGAAGGCATACTATAAATGAAAAATGTATGCACACAAGTGTACACGCTCATGCGGCACACAATTTGTCTAAACTTATCACCTGCAGTTGTGTTTCGGCCAGTGGAGCTATTTCCTCGGGTCGACTGAATGTTTTCATCAAGTGGAGATTCTTCTGATTTAACACTTTGAGGCTTCCCAAATGCTGCACATTTTTTTGCACCACATTAATGCATAAGCTTCTCCATCTTTAGAGTCATAGAGCAGAGAGAGCAGAAATACTTACGGTTGAGATAAGTAAGAGCCAGTGTGAAAAAAAGGTTGAAAACTAATATATATCCAAACAATGCCCCAATTGCTATCCAATACCAGCGTGCCTCAGGAAAGAACCCGCGACTCTTCAAGACTTGAATTCCCAATGATTCTTCTGAATTATTAAACTGTGATATGGAAAGCAGATTCATATGTCAGATAATTTTGATTGAGACACACACACACAGACAAGTTCAAGAACTTACTTTATGCCAACTATTCCCAAGGAACTCATTTACTGCTATCCCATTCTGCGCATACATCAAAGGCGAGACCCAGTAACCCCAAATCCACCATTTCTTCACATCCTCTGCATAATTTTTTTTTTTTGTAAAGTAAAAAGAAGCATTCTTTAAGAATTAAGAATGAAAAAAAAAAAATGTTATGCTACAAAATTTTCAGTTTTTGGCTTGTCATACCTCTTGACAGGACAAAGCCACCCAATGCAATGAGCACGAGAATTGCAAATGACCCGAATGTGTTTGCAACGATCATGTTCCTACCCATTGCCGCATTAAGTCGGAATAGTCCAGATGCCACCTGGTTCACAAGTAAGAGTAGAAGGTACTGTCTAAACAATCTGCAGGAAGAACATTATTTAAATATCATTAGAGACAGAAAACATGAAACAAATTGGAACAAGTTTTCCAAAAATTCATTAAGATTTCTCAATGTTACCTTTCGACGCTTGGATCAAATCCAATAACATAGTAACTGATGAACACCCAAATTCCAACTTCAAAAAATGTGATGGGGATCTTGAGGATCCACGTGGGAAGAGCATAAGCCCATGAAGGATAGAATAGGAGGTCCCTTTGCTTGTAAAAGACAGGAAGCTTTGCAATGGTCATGGAAATCTCTGACATCCCATTAAACATAATCATAAGCACACTGAAGAACAAAGCACCAGTATAAATTGTTCCATCATTTACTGAATCTTTGTGCGTTTCGGTCCGAAGGAAGAGTGTCATTGAAATGAATGCCATTATCGAAAGCTAAAAGCAGAAATAAAAACAATATTAGATACACCTGGATGAGCTTGACGAATCACAAAAATCTAAAATCTAAAATTATAAATAAAATAAAAATATACGAACTTGGACAAGCTTGAAGATGTAGACAAATGAGTTTCTCTTCATCAGCAAGACTTCTCTTGCAGTGCAAGCCTTCAACAGCTCCTGCTTTCTAACACCATACCTGTCGGTTGTCAGGGCAGCTGGGTGGCTCTTGGTCTTGTCAAATGGGATTGCAAGCTCATCTCCTAGTTTCCGTCCAACAGGGAAGGACTGGAAAGCCTCCGCAAACTCCTTGACAGTGACAAATCTGTAAGGCTCATCTTTACGTACCCAATACTGCCTCTGATCTTTCCTTGATGTCACCTGTTGATGAATTAATTTTTCATAAAGTGAGTGAAAATGTAAGGCCAATCTTTAGGAGATAAATTTTCCTAGTGCAATAGATGAGATGAATGAAAGCTAATTTTTAAACTTACTTCTTGCAAGAAGTCAGCCACGCCTTTCCTCTCAGGACATCTAAACCCCATGGAATCAAAAAAACTGAGTACATCTTCACGGGGACCCTGATACACAATCTGGCCATCCGAGAGGAGAATAATGTCGTCAAAGAGATCATAAGTCTCTGGTGCTGGCTGTAGCAGAGAGATCACTGTGGTTCCATTGAGAATGTGGACAAACTGCTTCAATGAATTCACTATTTGAAAAGTCGTGGAGCTGTCCAAACCAGTCGATATCTCATCCATGAACAACGCCTTTGCTGGTCCGACCAGCATCTCACCTGTAATTCATTGATGGATAATTTTCAGTTATTAAGCTTTGATAAATCAAAATGAACACCTTTCTGCACTTTGATGTTGGAAATTGAGTTGGGTTACCTGTCGTTACACGTTTCCTCTGTCCTCCAGAGATACCCCTTAACATTTCATCCCCAACCATGGTATCAGCGCAGACTTCCAGTCCCAAAATCTGTAAATTTTAAATGGGGAAGAAAAATAAATATATTTAAGGGATATTATCTGGGTGTCACTTTAAAATCCTTTTATGATCATAGAAGCCTCTTTAGGGTTGATACCTTTAAAATGTAATCTGTGATCACGTTCGCCTCCTGGCCTTCTGTTGCTACTGCCTGAAATGTTGGAAACCAATGAATAAAAATTTGGGCCTTCTTGTTAATTTTGGATTAAGCATAAAATCTCAAATAAGAGAGATTCATGCCAAAGATTCAAAATTTAAAATAAATTTGTACTACAGAGAAAGAATTTGAAAATGAAATTCAATAGAATATGAATTCAAGAAATATAAACTCGGGATGAATGGACCCTGGTGAATCCCAAATCCCACATCTCCATTGACATCAAAATCACCAATATAGTGTAAACATTACATGGTGTTCTCCAAAAGCAACTAGATTCAATGCTGCACAACTCATTTGAGAAATTTTGCATTGATCATAGACTCATAGCTTCATTCTCACCTTCATATAGATATCAAGGTCAGGATCAGGCTTAATATTGGCTGCTTTCTCTCTTCTTGACAACTCTGCTAACATCTCTGCATATTTTCAAAAAAAAAAAAAAAAAAAAAAAAAAAAATCAATCCAATTTAACCAGTTGAAAATTTGAAATCATCGGACTAGATTCTAACCCACAAAGAAGGGTGAAAAAAATCATTTTTAACTAACCATAACGGGATCCAACCCCCTGGCACCTTGCAGAGAAGGCCAAGGCTTCTCTTACAGTCATTTCTCCTATATGGACATCATGCTGACTGATATAGGCAGCAGTCCTCTGGGGGACAAACTCATGCATATCATGGCCATTGTAAGTCACTCTCCCCGAAACCTGATTTCACAGGAAGGAGAAATTTCAACTTTCAAATCAGAAACGAAACCAAAAAGTCCGCAAAATACATATTGATTGAAAACCATGAAAAGAATTGAAGATGCAATTGATTGAAAACCATTAGATAGTCTTTACTTTGAGATCCGAATCAAGCTTTCCGGCCAAGGCCAACAAGAGCGTGGTCTTTCCAGAAGCTGGAGGACCTAAAAGCAGTGTCAATCTGCGAAAAAAAATAAATAAATAAAATCATCTGAGACAAAACAATAAATGGATTGCCGATAGATTCTATATTTGAAGATGGCAAAAAGAGAATCGCCAAGCCCATATTCTCACCTGCATGGTTTGATGATTCCGCTAACGTCCTGAAGGATAGTCAGATGTTTCTTTCTACTTGGAAGTACATGGAGATAATTCAAGAATCCCTTCAGGAGGGGGAAAAAAATGTAAGAACAATTGAACGAGAAGAATATGAGAGGCATATTTGCAGGTAGTGTGTTGTTTTTTTTTTTTTTTTTTTTTTTTGAATAAATATTTGCAGGTAGTGTTACCTCCACTATGTTAGAACAGAAATTGATGAAGGTAGGCAAAGCTCTGCTTCCTACATATGCTTCTGCATCGATTGTTAAATGCTCGTATCTCACTTCAACCGTAGGCATATCGATTCCAACTCTGACAAAATCAAAGAGACGCGAAAGCCCATTACTTTAAAAAAACCCATTACTTAAAAATCGAGGATCAGGCAACAAAAAAGGAAAAAGGAAAAAGAAAAAAAGAAAGACAGCATGACTCTTGGAAAAATTGAAAGAGGTTCAAATAAAGGAGGAGAATTTGTTTACCTATCGATACGATCCTTGAGCTTCAACAAGAACTTCTCATTGTCCTCTTCGGCGACTTTCACCAATCTCTCCAGCAAATTCTTCCTTTCTTGATAACCAAGGTTATCAACGTCAACCTCACTGGCCGCGCCCTGTGATCCACTCCATAAACCTTTCTTCAAGCGATTGTAAGTGGGCAGTTTCTCGAGTGCAGCCCATTTGAGAGCTTCCTCATCGTCTTCCTCTCTCGACGATCTCGAGAAAACCTCGACACCAGTGTTCCTCCATAGCGAAGAACTGTTATTCCTAAAACTGCTACTTGCTCTATAAATATCAGTATTCTCCATTAGAACCCAAAACCGCGACACCAACTAAAAAACCCACCAAAACCCAGATAGTTTTTTTAAAAATTTAGTTGGAGAAACACGAGATTCTGAATCTTATTGCTGAAAAAGACTCAATACTAGAGATGGATCTCTCTGTATGTGAATCCCCTCTCTCTCTTACACAAAAACAGAGGATCAATGGCTTTGTATCTTTATTTCCCTATAGATCAATCTCTTCTTCTTTAAGCTATTATCGGGTAATGAACAATCTCATGCCATAAAAGAGATGCATATATAATGGAGAAGCACACAAGATAGGCGGCTTCTGAGTTTTCAAATGCCCTGACGTTCCACTGAACCTTCCATAGAAATATACACTGTAGTCCGTGGAATTTACAACGCTGGCGGCTCTTGGGGTCGCAAACGTGCCCAACTTTTCCAGTCTTTATTGTGGAAACAGTTGCTGGGAAAGCGTTGTATGTCTGAAGATCGATGCCACGTTCCTTGACCGTCAAACCGAAGCCTCCTTTTTTTCTTTTTCTTTTTGTCCTTTTGTCCTTTTGTTTTTTTGTTGAAAGTTATGCAGTTTGAAAAGTATTAATTGAAAATTCTTGTTGATCAAAGCGATCACAATTGGCATTGTTGTATAGGACCATAATGCCCTTATCAAAGTGGCCGATGTTAAAGTGCATAAGGGAGTGAAATGGCATTACACATATCTTAATTAAGGACATCTCAATCTGTGGAGGGTTGGTATGGATAGGTATTTCTTCCAAGAATCTAGTGGAAATCAAATCCATTTGGAGGAGGATGGGACTAAAATTGGGTTTCGGGAGGACTGTTGAATCGCCAAGGGTCCCCTTATTGACCATGGCTTAAACATTGAGCCCATTGATAGGTCAAAGCCAATTTTGTGACTTCTTCTTCTTTTTTTTCTTTTTTTTTTTTTTTTTTGGGATTAATGATTAGAGAAATTCCAAACTTTACTTTCAGTAAGATTTCAGTCCAAACTAATCTTCTAACGATCCATGTGAAACGTTTTATATCCACACAGACCGTGATAATTGTGAGGATTTGAAATTATTACTTTTAGAATAAACATCCAAAACCTAATAGCTCAACCAACCTGATAGAAGCTAAATTTTGTAACTTCATTAATGTTAATGGTTTTTGAAGGAGCTGACCACGTAACCATCTTGCAATTTTTCCCCATAAGGGGATTCTTGTGTCTCTTATACCACTACGTCTCCTAACAAACTAATCTAGCAACAAAATTATGAGGGGAAATTCACAACAAAATCATGTAGAGGAAAACACAAGAATTGGGCTTTAATTGGGCTCCTAAATTTAATTGGGCTTTATTGGGAAAATAAATGGTTACCCTTCTTCTACTAGATGTTCACATACACTTTAGAAGACGAGGCCTCGTCACTCAATTCTTTACGAAGGCTTACTATTTGGACCATGGGCTTATTGCCTGGATCCATGCGAATCAAAAGTTGGGTAAAACTTAGGGAGCGATTATTGCCCCTCCTCATTTTAATCAACAACCTCCAAAATTAATTTTACTAGAAATATCTTTTGGCAAATTTACCAAAAAAGGCATCAGTACTAAATATCTAAATACATTTTTATTTCTACCCCCACCCAGACCTAACTCTCTCACAACCACCTTTAAGCAAAAATCCATAAATACTCCAATTTTTAGTGTCTTTTACGTTTTTTATGAGTAATGGACGAGGAATGAGTAATTTGGAATGATATTGGTAGCAATGAGATATGGATCTTGCGTTGAAGATAGACAAAAATCTTTTTTTTTTCAATACAAATTCGCACCTATTCGCCACTGGTTATCCAAATAATACAGTAATGTTCGATATTATAAGGCTAAACAATATACATATGTTCAGTTTAATATGACTAAACAAATTCTTTTGAATTATGAAGCCGCTAATACAGTTCGGTTCTATACAATCAAATATTACTAATATGTTCGATTCCATGCGATTGTTGAATATATAAATGTTCGGCTTTAAACAACCGATGATATAAATATTGTTCGGTTTCCTAAGACCGAACATTGCAAGTATTCATCATAATCCAAAATGAGATCATTTTGTAGTGTACCGTTCTTTTGGTTCCAAATATAAAAACTATTTTCATTAAAAATTTTAAAAGTTCAAAAACAAGAAGAAAAAGAAAGAAAAAAAAGAGCGATGAAAAAGAATAATTAAATAAAAAATGGATGCTTATAAGATAATGACGGCATTCACTGAAGTCAATTTTGCATCCAAGTAACGAGAAGATAATTTCATGTATAAGATCATGTATCATCAGCGTCATGAAACTAATTTTATGTATTGTTAGTTTCATTTTTTTTTTTTTTTTTGTTTTTTGGGGTCAAATTCAATGAATTTGCTTCCGCCATATACTTCATCTGTTTAGTTAACGGAACCGAACATAACAATTATGTTCAGTCTATATGAGCCGAATATATGTCCTTGGTTTGGATTTATAGTACCAAACGTTGACTCGAAAATCTCAAAATTTTCTATGCATCCAAACAAGAAGAAAAACTCATATATAAAAATAAATTAATTAATAAAAATAAAAAAGAGAACATGAAGAAAGAGTCCTCTTTGAGACAATTGGTGATATTAGTGGGGGTACAAATCAATAGCCTAATAATCTATTCTCATTGATTAGGGGTATTTTGGAACTTTGGTGGGGCGTATATGAAAAATCGAGGGGGTTAGAAATCAATTAGGGGTTATTGATCAAAATGAAAGGGGGGAGGGGGTCAATAGCCAGCCCGTAAAACTTAATACCAATGGATGTTCTAGAATCTAGAGGTAATTTTGCCCAGCAAAGGTAAGTGGACTTCTTTGGCATCAATATCGCCTGTGCTCGATGGGCTTCACTGCCAACTTAAGGGTTTTTTAGGGCGGCTATTGCAACTTCTCAACTTTATCTGTAAACCCCACTTGTTTTTACTTTTCAAGGTTTTATGAAAAAGATAAAGGTATTTCATAAAAACTAGCCATATTGTCCACTAAAAAACATCATTTTGAACAATTTTATAAAAGAAAAGTTTTTAAAAATCTGTCGTTTAAGAGAATGTTTTAGCCATTTACAGTCTGTATTTCATTTTTATAGAAATAAAAATTATAAATGGCCAAAAATTCCACTTAAATGATCGATTTTGAAAAGAAAAAAAAAAGATTCTATTAAGTTGTTCAAAATGATGTTTTCTGGTCGATAATGCGATCAATTTTCATGAAAATCTTATATATATATATATATATATATATATATATTTTATAAAACCTTGAGAAGTTTAAAATAAATGGGGTGTGCAAATAAAGTTGAGGGGTTGCAATAACCGCCCTCAGGGCTTTTATGTTTTTTGTAATAAGGGTGTAATAAGAAGGATTATGCTATTTCACCCACACTCTTTCACCCATCCATATGTGACAACTTCTCCTTATTCCATATTAGGCCCCACATGATTGCTTCACCTATATACTTTTGAGACATAAGGTGGGTGGTAAGAATGGCAAAAGATAGGTGAAGTAGTATTTTCTTAATAAGAAATGGACTATGCTATTTCACCCATATTCTCCCACCCATCCATATATGGCAGCTTCTCCTCATTCTATATTGCGCCCCACATGATTGTTTTCACCTATATACTATTAACACATAAGGTGGGTGGTAAAAGTGGGTGACAAAAGATAGATGAAATAACATTTTCCATAAGAAATCAAAAAAATCGACTCCAAGCATTGTATGACGGAAGATTTTGCGCAATGTCTCATTTTTTTTTTTTTTTTTTTTTTGATAAGCAACTCATTAGATAGAAGAAAGCAACGTCATGCTTCCAACCCTTTCATCCCTATCAGCCAAGATAACAGCAGCTCGTAAGGAGGTGATTGGGATGAAACCAAAGCAATTACAAAGGGCCGATCATTGGGCCAAAGAGTGGACTGCTTTATTAGCCAACCTAGGAACACATTTAGCAACCCACATGGGTAAACCACCTAACAAAACTTTAACATCAGATATGACAGCAAAAATAGCCCAATCAGGGAGAAGGCTCCAATCAATTAGGGGTCCATCACGGCAGAAGCATCACCTTCCACAATAACCCCTATAAAACCCAACTTGTTGATCTCATTCAATCCCAGACAAACAGCCTTTGCTTCAGCCACTTTGGACTCAAGGGGCCTTCCAAATTAGTCCATGCAAAAAGGAATGCTCCATAGTTGTGAAGACCAAGGACAGGTCAATGCCACCGTTATTGACGGTCATACAGAAGCCTCTTTTTTTTTTCTTTTTTTTTTTTCCTTCTTTTTTGGTTTTTTGTTGAAAGTTATACGGATTACTTTTCACCAAAAAAAAAAAAAAAAAAAAAAAAGAAAGTTATACGGATTACGGTAGTCTCTTTATTCTTTAACCTTTAACAGTTTGAAAAGTATTAATTGAAAATTCTTGTTGACCAAAGCAATCGCAATTGGCATTGTTGTATAGGACCATGATGCCCTTGTCAAAGTTGCCGATGTTAAAGTGTGTAAGTGAATGAAATAACATTACCTATATCTTAATTAAATACACCTCAATTTCTGGAGGATTGGTATTTCTTTTAAGAATCTAGTGGAAACCTAATCCATCAGGGGGATGGGACTACAATTGGGTTTCGGGAGGACCGTTGGATTGGCAAGGGTCCTCTTATTGACCATGGCTTAAACATTAAGCCCATTGATGGATCAAAGCCAATTTTGTGACTTCTTTTTTTATCTTCCTTTCATTTATTTTATTATTATTTTTTTTTTGGAATTAACAATTAGAGAAATTCCAAATTTTACTTCTAATGAGGATTCTATACAGATTAATCTCATAACAATCTGTGTGAGTCGTTTTATACCAATACAAACAATGATAACTATGAAGAGTTTTTTTTTTTTTTTTTGATGAAAAGAATAAAAGTATCAAAAAATAACCTAGCATTCCAATGAAGTTGGCACCTTAGGCCATTCCCTATGATGTGCTCATAACTGTGAGGAGTTGAAATGATAACTTTTATAATAAATACCCAAGGCCTAATAGCTCGACCAACTTGATAAAAGCTAAATTTTGTAACTTTGTTAATGTTATTATGTTAATGGTTTTTGAAGTACCCAACCGCGTAACCATCTTGCGGTCTTTCCTCATAATGAGATTCTCGTGTCTCCTATACTACAACGTCTTCTTACAAACTAGTCTAACAACAAAATTATGAGAGAAAATTCAGAACAAAATGGCATAGATGAAAACATAAGAATTGGGCTTTATTGGGAAAATGAATGGTGACCCTTGTCCTAGATGTTCACATACACTTTAGAAGATGAGGCCTTGTCATTTGATTCTTTACAAAAGGCTTACTATTTGGATAGTTGCGAATCAAAAGTTGGGTAAAACTTAGGTTGTGTTTAGTACATAGGGAATAAAGAAAAGAATAAAATGAGAATTCCCTTATTCACAAAAAATGAGATGTTTGGTAGGCTCAAGGAATGAAATGTTAATTTCTTTCACGCCCGGCTATTCCACCATTTAATGGAATAGGCATTCCTTCGTTCACATAAAAAAAATATTCATTTTGAATGCACTCTTAAAATCACTCGAAAATGAATTTAATCGAAGTCCGCAATCTGTCCGGACAACCTGAGCATCAAACACAAACAAAAGAAAAAAAAAAATGCTGATTCCCAGCTCAGTGAATGAAACCTCTACCCCACCCCTGACACATCTTATCTGACCGTCAAACACAAAAATTGAAAAAAATGCTCATTCCCAGCTCAGCGAATGATCTTTATCTATCTTTCTCTCTCTAACAAAATCAAATGATTGCGAGCCATGAGCAGATTTGTGTCGTTGTCGTTGCCTCGCCTAGCCGTTGCCTTGCCTCGTCGTCACCGTCCTTGCCCCCATCGCCGTCGCCATCCCTCGTGCAAACGCAGCTGAGACCCCATCGAACTTGAGAAGCTCCGCTACACGGTGCACAAGACTACCCCTCCTCCTCGGTCCGACGGTTGCCACTACCTGACCGGTGTCATAAGGAATTTTGTCAAGGACAATGGCCAGACTTCTCAGATCTACAACCTTTGGAGCATTGTGTTGAAATTGGGGGGGAAAAAAAAGTAGGTAAGAAATTTCAAGCAAACTGAACCCAAGATTGTTTGAAGGTAGATGATGATAGTAGCCATAAAACAATGGGTAATGATGTGAGTAAATGGGTATGTGATTTTGAAGATGATGGTGAAAAAAAATAATTTGTGTTGTGATCGTGGGTAAACAGGTATGAGATGACAAAGATGATGATAGAATTTTTTATTTTTTATTCATTTATTTATTTATTTTTGTTATGCTGCTTAATGATGAAGAAAAAAAATGCAAAAATTGTGGGTATATGGGTAAAGAATGATGAAGATGATTGTGGAAGATGATAAAGATTATTATTTTAATTGATGGTATTGTGAAGATCATTGAGAATGATCATTCCTTTCATTTTTTTTTCCATTCTATTCTCATTCCAATGGAATGCGAACGGAAGTATTCATTCCATACCTAATGTTTGGTAAGGAGTGGGAATGGAATAGAAAGTAATAGGTAAGACCTATTTGAATGATTTTCATGTTAATATATGGGTGATTGGGTCGTGACCCGAACCCATGGTCTGCCCACGTGTGGGTGCTGGACCCAAGTGGTTAAGTGCCCTATTTCATGAGGTTTCTTAATTGTACTTGGAAACCTAGTCCTGCTAGGGTTTGGACTTAAAATAGGGGGACATATATATTGAATGTCTCTGTTTAGTGATTAGTGATTGAGACAACACAATACAGTAGCCTCCACAATACAGCACAGCACAGCAGCTCCCTAATAAAACAGCCTCCATTAGTTCTCTCTCTAGTATTCTTCCTCTACGATCACCATTGGCCTAGTGGACTTGGACTTGGTAGTGTGGATTACGTGGGAGGATTCTAGTAGCGATCCCTACGGTTATCACGACATTGAAGAGCATACACGGAGGTCAGTGAGGAGCAAGCATTCGTGCAGGGCTACGTGGGGCTCGTAACAACGACCAACAAAGTTCCTTGGGTCTCTTCTGTTAAAGGTACATCCTTGGACCCATTATTGAGTGCTATATGCAGTAGATATGGCATATTTACAATTTTCACTCCTAAAAATAAGGGAATAGTCATTTTTTTTTTATTTTTTTTGGTTTGGGAAAGAATGGCCATTTTCTTCTCTTGTGCTACCAAACATTTACCTTTTTTTTTTTTGGGAGAATGGAATTATCATTCAATTCCCTCCCTCCCTCATTCCCTCAAACCAAACACAACTTCATTCCCTTTCCATTCCATTTAAGCATACCAAACGCTAGGGGTGCAACTGGGTTTGGGCCGGTCCGGGCTAGAGGGAAATCTAGACCAGACCGAATTAATTCAGCCCTTCAAAAATTGAGCTGAAATCAGACCGAAAATTGTATTCGATCGAACCGGCAAAAACGGTTCGATTCTCGATTTTTTTTTTTCTTTTTTTCTTTTTGTAAAATGTAATAACTTTATTGAATAATACTTATATATGGAATATAATATATTAATATAAACATATATATATATATATATATATAGATAGAACCATTTATTTATTTATTTATTTTTTTGGAATTTGGGAATTCGGTCCTAGTCGGTTTTGAAACCCCCTAAACTGTGGATCGGACCGAATTCATCAGTTCTTAGAAATTGTGCTTTGATAACCAGATCGGTTACTATTTGGCTCAAACTGGATCGAATTGCTTGAAACGGTGCAGTTCTCAAATCTACCCAAACCAACTTGCACTCTTACCAAACGCAGCCTTAATACCAATGGGTGTTCTAGAGGTAATCCTGCCCAGCAGAGGTAAGTGGACTTCTTAGGCATCAATAGGGCTTGTGCTCGATGGGTTTCACTGCCAACTTAGGGGTTTTTTAGGGCATCTATTGCCACCCCTCAACTTTATCTATAAACCCCACTTTTTTTCATTTTTTTTTTTTACTTTTCAAGGTTTTATGAAAAAGATAAAGGTTTTTTTTAAAGAAAACTGGTCATATTGTCTACTAGAAAACATCATTTTGAACAAATTTGTAAAAAAAAAGTTTTTCAAAATCTATCTAAGAGAATGTTTTAGCTATTTACAATATGTATTTCATTTTTATAGAAATGAAAATTATAAATGGCCAAAATTTTCACTTAAACGATAGATTTTGAAGAGAAAAAAAAATTCTATAAAGTTGTTCAAAATGATGTTATCTGGTGAACAATGCGATCAATTTTTATGAAAAATATTTTATATTTTCCATAAAATCTTGAGAAATTTAAAATAAATAGAGTATGCAAATAAAGTTGAGAGGTTGCGATAACTGCCCTAGGGGTTTTTTTGTTTTTTGTAGTATGGGCATAATAAGAAATCAAAAAAAAATTTCCTCAGTGAAGCCGGTTGTTTTTAGACGTGGCTCGACTCCAACATGGGATGAGGGCTATCGAGAGATTATTCGTCCCATAGATGCTCAGGTTGTCAACACATGCTGAGGCCAACAAATCGATACGCAGATCATCTAGCCAATATGCAGGGACGGAACCAGGATTTCAACTTGAGGGGGGCCAAAGCATGAACCAAAAATTATTACCATTTAAGAATGAGAATATTAGCTTGTTCCAAATAAGAAGCGGATTTAAAATTTCATAACAACCTTATAATTTGTAATTTTTATAGGACTCAAAAAAAAAAAAAAAAAAAAAAAAAAAAAAACACACACACACACACACACACGCATACACAAAAAATTCCTTTTTTCATTTTTTTTTATTTTTAATCTTTACAGCAACGAATGGAGCAGCTAATAAATAAATAAAAAAAAAAAAAAAAAAATCCTTCCATTGTTTCCTTGCAGAGAAAATAACATAATATAAAAGAATTTGTTTTCTATCTGCAAACTGAGTAACTCAATTCAACTTCAAATATACCTTGTTTTTTATTCAAATATTTTTGGTTTCCTGAGGGGGCCTAGTGTAACTTTGAATACTTATATAGCTATATATAACTATGTGAATGAATATATATACAAAAGAATCTAAAAAGTTGGGAGGGGCCATGGCCTCCCTTGGCCTCAACATAGGTTCGTCTCTACCAATATGGGCCTGGCCAGCCCATTTGCAATCTCCATTCTGAAAGGGAGCGACTATTGCAACCCCTCAAAGATATAAGCCCCCCCTCCTGATTTTCCCAGCCCCCAAATTTACATGCCCACCCCTCTCAAAGACTAAAATACCCCTCCTTCTAACCTTAACCCTTCTCACCCAGCCCACTCCCCCACAGCCCCGATGGAAGGCGAAGACCGGCGACGGCGAGGAAGGCGAAGATCGGCGATGTCTTCTTCTCTCTTCTTCTCCTCTTCTTTCTTTCTTTTTTTTTTTCCCCCTCTGCTAGTCAGATCTGTGGTTTTTTGGCAGGGGAGGTTTTTTTTAAAAAACCTCCATTTTTTCTGGCAAGGGAGGTCAGATCTGTGGGAAAGGGGTGCGGGAAAGGGGGTCGCCGACGTCGACGGCAACGGCAAGTGACCTTTTTTTTTTTTTTTGCTTTGCTAGTCAAATCTGTGTGTGAAAGGCAAGGGAGGTTTTTTTTGCAAAACCTCCATTTTTTCCGACGACGATGACGGCCTTTGCTGGTCAGATCTGGTTAGATCTGCTGCCGATGAGAGGGAAGAGGAGGAAAAAAAAAAAAAAAAAAGAAAGAAAAGAGAGAAGAAGAGGGAAGAGGAGGAAGGCCAACGGGAGGGAGGGGAGGGAGGGTTGCCAATGAGAGAGGGCTGCGGGAGAGGGGTTCTGGGAAGGAAAGAAAAAAAAAAAAAAAAGAAGAGAAGAAGAGGGAAGAGGAGGAAGGAAGAAGAGGGGTGCGGGAGAGGGTCGCCGGTGGGGTGGGTGTCGGAGAGAGGTGATAAGCCCTTTTTGGTAATTTTATATAATAATTTTTTTAATTAAAATATGTGGGGGGCAACTTATAGGTTTGGGGGGTTGCAATAGCCGTTCCCATTCTGAAAAATCCTCCTGTTTCTTTGTTGGAATGACTACATAGAGACTTTAATCTAGGGGTGGTACTGTGGACAAATGTTCTCCTCAGCAGTCAGCACCATATAAAAATAATAAAAAATAATAAAAAATAATAAATAAAAAAAAAACCAAGAAGAGGGGGAGGGGGGGGGGGGATTACTCAACACACTATAATGAAAATCAACAAATATAAAATAATAAAAATAAATAAATGTAACGTTCTTACTGACTAACTTTTGAAATTTGATATATATAATTGGAAAAAATACAACATAAAATTGCGACATGTTGCAAGTTTTCATCGAACCACGCTTATTACAATGCCTATAACGTATACTGTTAATGCCTCTACATAAATCAAAACCTTTTTTTTTTTTTTTTTTGGTCAAAGAATTTTTATAAATACATACAAAAAAGCATACACCCATCTTCCTCTAAATAACTTTATCGCCTTTGGAAATTGAACGACTTTATGGCGAAGGCAAAGACGAATGCAAAGAGCACGACGAACCCAAGAACAACAGCTGCAACCACTCCCAGAAAATCATGTTTGAAGTCGAAATAATCTTTCAAGAATTGTTCCACTGTTTCATTTCTGTCAACCATCATTTCCTTGTTATCTCCAAACTGGGAGGCTAGCAATCCATACAAGGTCCAAGCAACAGGACATACCCAATAGTACCATTCCCACCACTTGGGCAAACTCTGTTATCAGCCAGGGAAGAAAATTTAATCAAACATATATCAATGAACTAAATAATCCAAATTTGGCACTTTTCGGTCTGGAAAGTAGGAGGGAAAGGAAAAAAAGGAATTTTTTTTTTTAATTACTTAAAAATCGATTTTTTTTCTCTGTTAGACATTTTAGTCATTCTTCTTTTCCTTTCCCTTGCCGAACAGAGGCTTAAAGAATTATAAGGTTGCCAAAACTTACCGGTCGTGGGATTATAAATCCTGAAAAGAGGTTCCATAGCCCATAAAATGCAGCGGAAACAATGGAGGCAATGTTGTGGTTGGGTGTCACTGCCACAGTCATCATGCCATAATAGGTGAAGTACAACAATGAGAAATATGTGAAGAACATGTACCAAAAGAATTTGGCAACAGTCCATTCGAATCCAATCATTGAATAAACTATGAGACAATATACTGCTGCTTGTGCAAAAACATATGGGAGCTCAATCACAACCTGCAATAAAAAAGAATGGAAATTTCATTGAGGGAAACATGATATGTATCAAGTTTTAAACATACAAAAACACAGAAGAAAGTTTACCTGAGAAAAGGCATATGGCAAGGCTGAATACATTCCTGCAGCTCTTTCTCTGTAAAAGACCGTTCTTTCAATGGCCACCACTGGTTGTACGGAGGAGCAATTTTGGACACCAAGGAAGAGGACCGCGGCATACATGGAACCCATTGCATTAAACAAATCTTGTTGCCTTGTCCTAAAAATTCACAATGCCGAGAGTTAAATTCCAATGGAGAAAGAGATGGTAAAAGCTTGAAATTTCGAGCCAGTTCTTGATTCTCTACTTACGTTTTACCGCCAAGGTCCCAGAATATTGTCCCGAACATCAAGCCTATGAAAGTTGTGAACAGAAATCTCACTGCAGTGTATGGTGGGTTGCGCCAGTATGACCAATGTTGTTTCCATAAGCAGGCCATGCATTGGGTCCAGAAAGGCTGTGCGAATTGAGTAGGAAAATAGAGGTCCTTCGAACCAGGAGCAGGTGTGCTCAGTTCTTGAATAAGAGCTTTGTTTCTCCTGAAATATAGGCCATAAATTTGTAACATCAGCTGGGCAGTAAATTACATTTTAAAGTAGTCAGGTAGTTTACACCTTACAAATTGAACCTACCTGTATAGTTCTGAATTTTTGTACACTTCAGCAAAATCCACCCCCAAAACTACTTCTTGTGCTGAAGAGGTAACTTCCAACATCCAAGTCGCAGGATTATAACCATCTTTGATTTTACTGACTCCTTCGATTCCCTGATGAAAGGTAAAAAGCCATACATATTAGCAACTCCTCAATTATGATTTGACGTAAAATAATGCACCATTTGCAGTTCTTGATTTTTTATGGCATCTCACCTCAAAATACTTGATTAGATGGCAAGAATGGCGACCCAAGGGACCCGCATATATTTCATATCCTCCTCGCTTCATCAGGAAAAGCTGCAACCCCATGTTAAAAATTTTAGCACTAGTACACAAGAAAACATGGAAAAAAGAAGATTTGACCTAATTTATTTACATTCTCACCTCATCAAAAGCTTCAAAAATGTCAATGCTGGGCTGATGGATGGTGCACACAACCGTTCTTCCTGTGTCCACTGTGTTCCTAACGGTTCTCATGACAATTGCAGCAGCTCTTGCATCCAGCCCTGAAGTTGGCTCATCCATGAATATTATAGATGGGTTTGCCACTAGCTCAACTGCAATTGTTAGCCTCTTGCGCTGCTCGGTTGACAGGCCATTCACACCAGGCAACCCAACTAGTGCATGCCTCAGTGGGTTTAGTTCCACAAGTTCCATGACCTCCTCAACAAACATCTGCAGCACACATTATTTTGTAAAAAAATCAACTCAGACGGTACTAGAGATGATCAAAAGTTCAAGCAGCTAGTTAATTGGTGGGTTGTTCACTAGGTACAGCAATTGTACTCTTCCATATTAAGTATTTTTTTAGGTTTTTCTAGGTTCATTATAGAATCTGGTTAATAAATGAAAATGGCTTTCTCATGCCCAAAAATGATCATTCAGTTGCATGGACTTGGCAAACCCAGCAGGTGGGTTTGAACCCTAAACTACACTTCATCCTGACTGTAGGACAACCTAATTCCTAATTGGTTTAGCTTTTTTAGATCTTGAAATTACCTATCGAGCAGAGCAAAACGAGATTAAGGTGTCAGATGTACCAACCTCTCTGGTCTCAGAATTAACGTCTGGAGATAATCGAAGCCAGGCTGAGTAGAGCAAAGACTCATAGACAGTAACATGAGGAGAATGGATGTCGTTTTGCTCGCAATATCCAGATATTCGAGCAAACGTTTCTTGATTCTTTGGGTACCCAGAAATTGTAATGCTCCCATCAATATGTCCACCAGTTTTCCTACCAGCGAGCACATCCATCAGAGTGGTTTTACCAGCACCACTAACACCCATTAGAGCTGTGAGAACACCCGGCCTGAAAGCTCCACTCACTTCCTTCAGAAGTAGTAATCTATCTTCAACAACACCCTGACTTTTCATTTCCTGCAAATTCATTTTAGACAATTATTTCTTGTAATTTTGGGTTCTAATCCTTTGAAAAAAGAAACCTAACTTTTAATATATTAGTTGTTAGATGTGAAGTTACCTGTGGCATGTCAACAGAGTATGTGATGTTATCGAAAGTGATGGAATGCTGTTCGAATGGAAGAACCATTCCTCTTTTCTTGTTTTGATTAGCTTCGACAATGGCTTCTCCCCTTGTAGATGAGGACCCGGATGAAACACTTCTCCTCCTAATTTCACCTCCACTCTCTGCATGTCAATTTAAGTTTAATTAGCATCTAGAAGGCATACTATAAATGAAAAATGTATGCACACAAGTGTACATGCTCATGCGGCACACAATTTGTGTAAACTTATCACCTGCAGTTGTGTTTCGGCCAGTGGAGCTATTTCCTCGGGTTGACTGAATGTTTTCATCAAGTGGAGATTCTTCTGATTTAACACTTTGAGGCTTCCCAAATGCTGCACATTTTTTTGCACCACATTAATGCATAAGCTTCTCCATCTTTAGAGTCATAGAGCAGAGAGAGTAGAAATACTTACGGTTGAGATAAGTAAGAGCCAGTGTGAAAAAAAGGTTGAAAACTAATATATATCCAAACAATGCCCCAATTGTTATCCAATACCAGCGTGCCTCAGGAAAGAACCCGCGATTCTTCATGACTTGAACTCCCAATGATTCTGTTGAACCATTGACAAACTGTAATATGGAAAGCAGATTCATATGTCAGATAATTTTGATTGACACACACACACACACACAGAGACAAGTTCAAGAACTTACTTTATGCCAACTATTCCCAAGGAACTCATTTACTGCTATCCCATTCTGCGCATACATCAACGGTGAGCTCCAGTAACCCCATATCCACCATTTCTTCACATCCTCTGCATATATATATATTTTTCAAGTAAAAAAGAAGCATTCTTTAACAATTAAGAATGAAAAAAAAAAAAAAAAATGTTACGTCAATAAATTTTCAGTTTATTGCCTTGCCATACCTCTCGAGAGGACAAAACCACCCAATGCAAAAAGCACGAGCAATGCAAAAGACCCGAATGTGTTTGCAACGATCATGTTCCTTCCAATTGCCCCAATAAGTCGGAATAGTCCAGAAGCCACCTGGTTCACAAGTAAGAGTAGAAGGTACTGTCTAAACAATCTGCAGGAAGAACATTTTCTAAATATCATTAGAAACAGAGAACTTGAAGAACAAATTGGAACAAATTTTCCAAAAATTCATTAACATTTTTCAATGTTACCTTTCGACACTTGGATCAAATCCAATAACATAGTAAGTGATGAATACCCAAACCCCAACTTCTAAAAATGTGATTGGGATCTTGAGGATCCATGTGGGAAGAGCATAAGCCCATGAAGGATAGAATAGGAGGTCCCGTTGCTTGTAAAAGACGGGAAGCTTTGCAATGGTCATGGAAAGCTCTGACATCCCATTAAACATAATCATAATCACACTGAAGAACAAAGCACCAGTATAAATATTTCCACCATTTACTGAATCTTTGTCCATTTCAGTCCGAAGGAAGACTGTCATTGTAATGAATGCCATTATCGAAAGCTAAAAGCAGAAAGAAAAACAATATTAGATACACCTGGATGAGCTTGAAGAATCCCAAAAATCTAAAATCTAAAATTATAAATAAAATAAAAATATACGCACTTGGACGAGCTTGAAGATGTAGACAAATGAGTTTCTCTTCATCAGCAAGAGTTCTCTTGCAGTGCAAGCTTTCAACAGCTCCTGCTTTCTGACACCATACTTGTCAGTTGTCAGGGCAGCTGGGTGGCTCTTGGTCTTGTCAAATGGGATTGCAAGCTCGTCTCCTAGTTTCCGTCCAACAGGGAAGGACTGGAAAGCCTCGGCAAACTCCTTGACAGTGACAAATCTGTAAGGCTCGTCTTTACGTACCCAATACTGCCCCTGATCTTTCCTTGATGTCACCTGTGACAAATTAATTTTTCATAAAGAGAGTGAAAATGTAAGGCTAATCTTTAGGAGCAAATTTTCTTAGTGCACTAGGTGAGATGAATGAAAGCTAATTTTTAAACTTACTTCTTGCAAGAAGTCAGCCACGCCTTTCCTCTCAGGACATCTAAACCCCATGGATTCAAAAAAATCGAGTACATCTTCACGGGGACCCTGATACACAATCTGGCCATCCGAGAGGAGAATAATGTCGTCAAAGAGATCATAAGTCTCTGGTGCTGGCTGTAGCAGAGAGATCACTGTGGTACCATTGAGAATGTGGACAAACTGCTTCAATGAATTCACTATTTGAAAAGTCGTGGAGCTGTCCAAACCAGTCGATATCTCATCCATGAATAACGCCTTTGCTGGTCCGACCAGCATCTCACCTGTAATTCATTGATGGATAATTTTCAGTTATTAAGCTTCGATAAATCGAAATGAACACCTTTGTGCACTTTGATGTTGGAAATTAAGTTGGGTTACCTGTCGTAACACGTTTCCTCTGTCCTCCAGAGATACCCCTTAACATTTCATCCCCAACCATGGTATCAGCGCAGACTTCCAGTCCTAAAATCTGTAAATTTTAAATGGAGAAGAAAAATAAATACATTGAGGGATATTATCTGGGTGTCTCTTTAAAATCCTTTTATGATCATATAAAACCTTTTTGGTGTTGATACCTTTAAGATGTAATCTGTGATCACGTTCGCCTCCTGGCCTTCTGTTGCTACTGCCTGAAATGTTAGAAACCAATAAATAAAAATTTGGGCCTTCTATTAATTTAGGAAATTACCCACCTAGAAGCTTTCATTCTTATTAGTTTTGGATTATGCATAAAATTCACAGATAAAAGAGATTCATGCCAATGATTCGAAATTTAAAATAAATTTGTACCACAAAGAAAGAATTTGAACATGATATTCAATAGAATATGAATTCAAGAAATAGGAACTCCGGATGGATGGAACCCTGTGAATCCAAAACCCCATCTCTCCATTGACATCAAAATCACCAATATAGAGTAGACATTACATGTTGTTCTCTAAAAGCCACTAGGTTCAATGCTGCACATCTCATTTAAGAAATTTTGCATTGATCATAGCTTTTTTCACCTTCATATAGATATCAAGGTCAGGATCAGGCTTAATATTGGCTGCTTTCTCTCTTCTTGACAACTCTGCTAACATCTCTGCATATTTTCAAAAAAAAAAAAAAAGGAAAAAATCAATCTAATTTAACCTGTTGAAAATTTGAAATCATCGGACTAGATTCTAACCCACATAGAAGGGAGAAAAACATCATTTATAACTTACCATAACGGGATCCAACCCCCTGGCACCTTGCAGAGAAGGCCAAGGCTTCTCTTACAGTCATTTCTCCTATATGGACATCATGCTGACTGATATATGCAGCAGTCCTCTGGGGGACGAACTCATGCAGATCATGGCCATTGTAAGTCACCCTCCCCGAAACCTGATTTCAAATGAAGGAGAAATTTCAACTTTCAAATCAGAAACAAAGCGAAAAAGTCCGCAAAATAGATACTGATTGAAAACCATGAAAAGAATTGAAGATGCAATTAAATAGTCTTTACTTTGAGATCCGAATCAAGCTTTCCGGCCAAGGCCAACAAGAGTGTGGTCTTTCCAGAAGCTGGAGGACCTAAAAGCAATGTCATTCTGCGAAAAAAAAAATAATAATAAAGCATCTGAGGCAAAACGATAAATGGATTGCCGATAGATTCTATATTTGAAGATGGCAAAAGGAGAATCGCCAAGCCCATATTCTCACCTGCATGGTTTGATGATTCCGCTAACGTCCTGAAGGATAGTCAGATGTTTCTTTCTACTTGGAAGTACATGGAGATAATTCAAGAATCCCTTGAGGAGGGGGAAAAAAAAGAATGTAAGAACAATTGAACAATAAGAATATGAGAGGCATATTTGCAGGTAGTGTGTTTTTCTTTTCTTTTTTTGGATAAGTATTTGCAGGTAGTGTTACCTCCACTATGTTAGAACAGAAATTGATGAAAGTAGGCAAAGCTCTGCTTCCTACATATGCTTCTGCATCGATTGTTAAATGCTCGTATCTCACTTCAACCTTAGGCATATCGATTCCAACTCTGACAAAATCAAAGAGACGCGAAAACCCATGACTTAAAAATCGAGGATCGGGCAACAAACAAAAAGGAAAGAAAAAAAAGACAGCATGACTGTTGGAAAATTGAAAGAGGTTCAAATAAAGAAGGAGAATTTGTTTACCTATCGATACGATCCTTGACCTTCAACAAGAACTTCTCATTGTCCTCTTCGGCGACCTTCACCAACCTCTCCAGCAAATTCTTCCTTTCTTGATAACCAAGGTTATCAACGTCAATCTCACTGGCCGCGCCCTGTGATCCACTCCATAAACCTTTCTTCAAGCGATTGTAAGTGGGCAGTTTCTCGAGTGCAGCCCATTTGAGAGCTTCCTCATCGTCTTCCTCTCTCGACGATCTCGAGAAAGCCTCGACACCAGTGTTCCTCCATAGCGAAGAACTGTCTATCCTAAAACTGCTACTTACTCTATAAATATCAGTATTCTCCATTAGAACCCAAAACCGCGAACCAACTAAAAAACCCACCAAAACCCAGATAGTCTTCTTCAAAATGTAGTTGGAGAAACACGAGATTCTGAATCTTATTGCTGAAATAGACTCAGTACCAGAGATGGGTCTCTCTGTATGTGAATAACCTCTGTCTCTCTTAACACAAAAACAGAGGATCAATGGCTTTATATCTTTCTTTCCCTATAGATCAATCTCTTCTTCTTTCAGCTATTATAGGGTAGTGAACAATCTCATGCCATAAAAGATATGCTTATATAATGGAGAAGCACAAAAGATAGGCGGCTTCTGAGGTTTCATACGCACCTACTTTCCATAATTCCATTGTAACTTCCACAGAAATATATACTGTAGTAAATACAACGCAGGCAACTCTTGGGGTCTCAAATGTGCCCCACTTTTCCATAGTCTTTTATTATGGAAACAGTTGATGGGAAAGCGTTGTATGATGGAAGATTTTGCATGATGTCTCCTTAGTCTGTGGAGACCAGGGACAGATTGATGCCACCACCGTAATTAACCGTTATACAGAAGCTCTTCTTTCTTTCTTTTTTCACCTTTTTTTTTTTTTTTTAATCTTTTTTGTTTTTTTGGTTAGGGTTATACAGAAGTCTCTTTATTCTTTAACCTATGACAGTATGAAAAGTATTAATTGAAAATTTTTGTTGATCAAACTATCAAGGCAATCACATTTTTGGCATTGTTGTATAGGACCATAATGCCCTTATCAAAGTGGTTGATGTTTTAATAACCCATGTCCTCAACCGCCTTGGGCTTAAGCATTCTCACCTCTTTCCTCCATTCATATATCACAACACTTATTGATATACCTTATTGACTTATTTTCTAGTTGTTTAAGTTTCTAGACTAAATGATGTTCTATGGATAAGGATTCTCCCGATGGTCCGATGGTCTAGTCAGGGGTAGAGTCAGGATTTAAAATTGCACTGAGTTGGATAAAAAACTAATAAACAAATAATATATATATATATATATATATATATATATATAGGAGGTTGCTATTGGCACCCTAAGACTTGCATTTTATCCCCACTTTTTAAACTTCTCAAGATTTTATGGAAAATACAAAACAGTTTTCGTGAAAATTGTCATGTTGACCACTAAAAAGAATCAATTTAAACACCTTTGTAAAAGAAATTTTTTTCAAAAATATGTCGTTTAAGTATACTTTTGACCATTTAATGAGATAGAAATTGTAAATGATCAAAAATTCCCACTTAAATGAGAGATTTTAGAATAACTTTCTTTAATAAAGTTGTTCAAATGATGTTTTCTAGTAGATAACGTGGTTATTTTTCATAAAAGCTTTTGTATTTTTCATAAAACCATGAAAAGTTTTTAAAAATGGGATATAAAATGCAAGTCTTGGGGTGTTAATAGAGGTCTCCAATTATATAAAAACTAAACTTGCAACCCCTTTTTCCTTTTTTTTTTATTATATTATTACAAGCATTTCGACCAGTAGGTATAATCCTAGGCTAGTAGACTATTTTTTACTTGGGCTAAGACTCCCTTAGAGGGTAAAACTCAACTTAGTCAACATGGAAAAAAAACCAAAAATGTGGGTTGGGCTACAGCCTAGGGTAACCCTCTTGATGGCGCCGCCCTTGGGTCTAGTGATCTGGATTCTAATCCATTCATGTTTAATGGGTTCCACAATTACGGATATTTAAACTGGTTTAAGCGAATTTAGATGCCTACACATAATTGAACTCAACCTAGCACAATTAATAATTTAAGGTATTTTAAGATGTTTGTCATGTTATAAATTTAGGATTAAAATTATTTTGAAATTATTATTGATGTTACTTAAAAAGAATTGTTTAATGAGATGGGTTTGTTGGGCAAGAACTGAATTGCAAAAACTTGGTTCCACATGAACCAGCCTTATTTGGCCAGTAGTGATGGGTCAAGCTTTTGGGTTTCGTCTGGTCCAAAGTTAGCCTAACCAAATTGTACAGTTGCACTCATTTATTTAAGGGTACATTAAGCTACACGAACTCAACAACCTATGTACTTACAAGTAAATTCCTTTACACATTTTTGTCAATTGGACAGCTAGCCTTCTAGGGTAAAGTACATCTCTCCCTATTAAAAAGAAGAAGAATTAGGTGTGAACAAAATTAACTTATGAGTTAGGATATTTTGATTTAACCATATTAGCATTTTCCGATATTTTATTAGCCTCACGTCTTTCTTACGTAATTATAAATGAATGTTATCAATTAAACCACATGGCCGACAGCATAGGAATCTGGTTCTTCGAGTTCACATCTCGTCTTTAGAGAGAAAATATTTTATTTTATAGAATCAAAGAGAGATGTTTAAATTTTTTTTTTTAGTTTATTTTATTTTTTGAGAGGATAAGTAAGAGAAAAGATATCAATGGGGTGTAGCCGTCCTGGGAGCACAACTCCAATTATTAAAACGGGGACTAAAATTAAAATATGGTCTGCTTCACATTTTCCCACAAGAAAAGTGTGATTTCCAGTTGGCATGGACAAGAAGCTTCTATTCCGATCAACCGCCCTTCCACACGTACACTCCTGGAGACGAACGTGTGAACAGAAATCAAGCGTAGACTTTTATATCAGATTTGACAGTTTTGAATAGGGTTGTCAATGGGCGGTTTTGGTTGGGGAGCTCTCCGAATTCCAACCATAAGGATTTATTGTGTCCCAATCTCGTTTCAAACCCATTTTAAATTTAATATTCAATTTTCATTTCCATCCAATTAAAATTTAAAAATCCCCTTCCCATCTTATTTATATTTTATGGGACAAGATAGAATTGGAAGAAATGGAACAAAAAATCAATTACGTTTTATAGCATAAATTTGCTTTTAAGAAAAAATAATTATTTTATTTTTTCATATTTTAAATTCGTTCATTAAATTCATAAAACTACTTTCAATTTTTTATATGAAAATTAATAAAACACAACATATAACAACTAAAAAAGAATCATTTAATAATAAGAATCTCTTCTCTTTCTATTTATTTTACCAAGAGAGAGAGAGATGGTTCATTCTACTTTTTAATGATTGCACGATTCTTCTTAGATTTTCTTGGTTGCCGGCAATGGAAATTGGAGAGCGTTGCTTTTTTCTATCAATGTCTAACTTTTGTGTAACAAAAAATAGCCTAGGTTTAAGGAAGAGAAAGTTAGAGGCTTTTATATATTAAATGGCATAAGTATATTATTATATATTAAAAGAAGCATAATAATAAAAATGAGTAAATAATCAGGACGGATTTGGGACGGGTTTTTAATGAATATCTCAACCCTATCCTCAAACCTTAACGGATTTTTAAAAAATCTCCAAACCCACCCTTACCTTACTAAATAATGTCCTAAACCTTTCCCAGTAAAAACGAGATGGGACGGACCCCAAAAAACCCACCCACGTACATCCCTAGTTTTGAGTACGTAACTTTGAGTTTTGACTTTAAAAGCATGACATTTTAAAGGACGAAAATGAAACACACAAAGTTTGACTTTGGTAAGCAAAAATTTCCCACGGATCTCCTAATAATTGCAATCCATGGTTTTTTAACCCTAAAAATGCTATGGATATCTGAGGGGATTCTTATCCTAGTGGCGAGACCACACTGAATTACTAAGGTATAATATTAAGTTGCAATAAATTTTGTAAAAAGGTTTTCTTGACGTGTATTTTATGACACCATAATCCTAAAATGAAAAATGTTTTGTGAATATAATACTTTCATTTATAAAAATAAAAATAAGAAAAATAAAAATGTATATAAGTAAATTGTTTTTAAAAAATGGGAAAAATATCTCTATAGAAAATCTTAGATGTCCTATCTTCTTTTTCCCTTTTTTATCTTTCTAAATGAGCTATTATATATAGAATAAAAATAAAATCCAATTTATTTATTTATTTATTTTATGTTTTGGTACCATCAACTACGACATTCAACCTACAAAAAGAAGAGGTATTACCAGTTATAAAGATAATCATAAATTCATAGCAATCAATATTCAAGATATGGCATCAAGATTACCGCCCTTTTAGCTGGATAGTACCTCAACCCCCTTTCTCGTAAGTAGAGAATAGAAGAACTTGACTTTTCCTCATAATAAAATAAAAAATAAAAAAGAAAGAAAAAATGGTTACACAGGATCGTGACTCCTAGTAATTGGTCCCCCATCGAAATAGCTAAGAAACAAAAAATACGGTGCCATCATCCAATAATTCTTTGGTTGATTTAATGCGATGTGTTCAGTGATTGACTTTACATTATTCATTAAATGAAAATGTACCAACACACTTCATCGTTTTGAACGTGTTTGACTTTACACTATTCATTGTATGAAAATGTACCTGAGACACTCCATCGTTTTGAACGTACATTACATGTGATGTAGGTGTGCGACTTAGTCATACTCAACTTCAACAACCTCCACCTAATCTGAGCTTTGGATGGGATTGGACAATCACTTTCATTTTTCAATCTTGATTTAGGCCATGGGCTGAAAAAGATGCTTGAACTAAATTTAAGTTTGTGATTAGTAAAAGACTCCATAAACCCACCCAATGCCCAAATTTAAGGTTTTTTTTTTTAAAATAAATAATATAGATACATATAATTCTAATGCAGTAGACAATTGGACCAATCCGAGCTTACAAAATAGAGCTCGGACTGATCATGGGCAAAGGGCTTGAGTTGCTCTTCGAGTTGGGGCATGGTCACGGGCAAGGGGTTTTTTATTGCACCTTCTGACCCGCTTGGATTACACCCCTGCTTACGCACAACGCGAGGGAATGGGACAAGTAAAGTCTTCATGAGATTTGATTTCGTCATTTGTATGAATATTTGTAGTCTTGTAGACAGCTTGACCTTCTTTTTTTTCCTTCTTGTTTCTTGCCAAGAAAGATATATTGACTTCTATTTTGGTGCTTTTTTTTTTTTTTTTCCTAAAGCAAGAAAACGTAGTGAAGTCTAATTCGTACGCTGAATTTGGGGATTCATGGTCCTCTATCAGAGCTTCTAGATGTTGAGAAGATACACGATTTGGTCACGAAATCTCTTCCTTTGGCGCATTTACTTTGCAGACAGAAAGATGTTGGGATGGAGATTTTGACATTTCAACTCTCCCTCAAGCTTCACGTGGTGGGGTGCTCCTCCCATCACGGAGGAGGAAAGTGTCTGCCATCTTCATTTTCTTTTAAGATTGTGATCTTCTTGCTTTTGTCTTAATGCTCAAGTTTGTGGTTGTATTTTGCATAAGCCTCTAAAGAAGGACCCACACACTTTTTCTTTTTCTTTTTCTTTTTTTTTTTTAAAAAAAATTATTACCCTTACCCTATGTTTGGTAGAGGGGATTTGTAAGAGAATGGAATTGGGATGAGAGAAAAGTAGAGGAAAAAGGATTAGGGGGTGTATTTGATTAGAAAAGGGAGGGAAAGGGAAGGAGGGACAGTGAATCTCTTGATTCACCTTTTTCTCATTTTTCCAAATTTGAGAGGAAAGGTGGAGGGAAAGAATGAGTTTTTGTTAAAATGACCATATTATCCTAATATTTTCACAACTTTTTTTTACATGTGAGAGTAGAAAAGTAAAATCATACTTCTTCCGTTTCTAAATAAGTGGCCTACTTTCTTTTTTGGAATGTTTCAAAATTATTGTCACATTTCAAAAGCCATTGATTCTTTTTATTTCATTTTCTAAAATACCGTAAAAAATGTGTTATCTTTTTTTCTAGTATTTTGTACACTTGAAAGTAAAATTAGAATGTTATAACATTTATATTGATATAAAAGCATTTAATAGGATTTTTAAAAAAAATATGTTTTATCAAAATAGACGATCAATTAGGAAAGGAAGAAATACCTTTTAATATTTCTCCATTCATCCTACAAAAAATAAAAATAAAAAAAAAGAAAAAAACAGAAAACTATCATTCTATTTATCCTACGAAGCATACAAGAAATCCATCCGTCTTATTTTTCCCTCATCCTATTTTTCCATCATTTTTACTAAAAATAGCATTAGAGTCACACACATGATTCCTCGTTACATGATCGAGATCCTTGGATGGGTCATTAGACTGTTAAAATTGAAATATCAAATCATTTTAGTCACTTTAATAATAACTTTTTATCTTTTATATTTAGCCGTTCAACAATCCATCCAACGGCCCCAATAACCTCAGCACTGTTCTCGGTGCTGCACATGAAGGGTCATTAGTGACCGCAGCAGATTCCTCGCCGACAACTTGGAGACAACAGTAGACGTCAACATCATCAGTGGACATCCCACTACTTATAAAAAAATAAAAAATAAAAAAATAAAAAGGGCAGAGATAAATAAGGTAATGGGCTATGACATGAGGATGTGACCTTCGGCCTGAATCTGACCTCAAGAGATTGGAATTCGAGCCAGCTTAACATGGGCGCATCTGTGTACGCAACAACCACATTGTTGTTTTTAAGTATAGCCTATGCTTATAAATATTTTTAAAAAATAATAATAATATAGAAATGCATGTAGTGCTTATAAATATTTTTTTTAAAAAAATGGTACAGAAATGCATGTGAAAGAATAGTTCGCTTTGTGCTTATCATGCGGCTGCATACCCACCATAATGTCGAGGATTACAGACTATTTTTCATATTGATATTCAACATCAATTAATGAATGTTTCACGGAAAGTTTGCCAAAAAAATTTTCCATGAAAAAAACTTTGGAAAACCCACCCAATCTCAATGTGCCGTTAAGCTAAAATGAGCTTGAGTTCATTTAATCCTTCATTTGACATTTACCTACCTTGAGGTTGTATTTTGAATCAAAATCACCAACCTTTCGCGTATCTTACACGTATGAGTACCTACAAACAGACCCTTAAGTCCAAATGTGTCAAAACTCGAAAATTAATTCAATTGTTTAAGCCACAGGGTAAGCAATCTTGACTGACCGATACAAACTCAAGCTGGCCATTTATAATCTTTATCAACAAATCAACCAAAATGGGTACGTTCATACCACTTTATTAAAGTAAAAGACCTATTGTTATCATGGTAATACACACAGTGCAAATTATTTTAAACTCCGATATTGGTTCAATAAAGTAAAAGACCTATTGTTTATCATGGTAATACACACATGCAAATCATTTTAAACTCCAATATTGGTTCAATAAAGTTTAATTAATTGCTCAAGCATAACTCAACTCACATAAGTGTTTACAAGTAGGAGCTTCTACTTCCACACCATTCTGACTTTTTGGGGATTCTCTCTCATTTTGAAGGTGTTTATTTTCTCTGCAAGTTGAGTGCATTAAGTGAAAATGCGAAGATGAACACAAAAAGCATTGAAATCCCAAATCCCTGTGATCATGGCAAAAACCACTCTGAAAAGGTCATGTCTAGATCCATTATAATTCACTGAATCACCCGAGTCAAGTGGGCCATTGACATCTCCAAATTATGAAATAAGCAGCAGACCATTCATGGTCAAGAGACGGCAGATATAACAGAACCATATCTACCAATGTAGAATCATCTGCAATCAACCAAATTAACCATAGTCTTTAAGGCCATGTTTGTTTGGTTGGAATGGAATGGATGGAATGGAATCTCATTCCAATTCATTTTAAATAACATGTTTGGATAAAGTAACAAAATGGGAATGGAATCAAACATTAGTAGTAAATTATAATGATATTCATTCCGCAATGTTTATTTCAATCTCATTCCATTCCAAACTATTTTGAGCATGGAATCAGATTCCATTCCTACCCATTCCATTCCAACCAAACAAACATGGCCTAAGGGTTAAACACTTATAAGCATTGTTTTTTCTAGAACTAACATCCCCAGTCCCTTGAATATCACTCTGACTAAAAAATTTGACTTAGAGATCTAAAGTCAAATTAAGGTGTCACGCCACTTCCTAATTTTCAATTTAATACCAAAAAAAGGATTTTTTTTTGTCAACTTATTAAAATTGATTGTAAATATACTTTAAAATGACTACCATCTTCCTCTTTTTGGCATTCTGTTGAGAAATAGTCATCAAATAGTAATATCTCTCCCAAAAAAAAAATAATAATTGGTTGAGCCAGTGGGGGCACGTGCCCCCAAAGGCCCCCCCTGGCTCCGCCCATGCTGCTAGCTCATATTGATCATGTCAAGCTGTCCTGCTATAGAGAACCTAACACAGTGGCGGACTTCATGTCTTGTTATGCGGGGAAAAACCTTTTGCTTATATTACTATGTCTTCTCCTCCTAGTTTTCTATATGACTTTTTGTATAAAGATAATAGGAGATCTTCCACTCCTTGTAGAGTGGTTAAAGATCTTACTAACTCATTATATAATTTTACACTAATATAAGATACAGCCGCTGTTTAAGATAAAAAGACCAGACTGGGCAAGCCATGTTCTTTTAAACCCAGAAATGTAAAGAGAATATATCCTAAACCTACTGTTTGTGAGATCATGAATCCAGAAAAGAGGTTCCAGAATGTATAGGCTGCATAAAAAATTATAGCAGCAATATTTTGGTCGGAAGTATCATCGTCCCAAAGGATATGAAGTATAACAATGTGAAACAGATTAAGAACAGATACTACAAGAATTTGGTAATGGCCTACCACAACATAATTATGGCATACACCATAGCCCCAAATATTAGAGCCTATTCAAGAACTATGGTATCCTAACATTACCTGCAACAGCAACAAGTACATTAGGAGAGGAAATTATAGATATATAAATGATATTAACATGAGATTGATGAGTCCTGGGTGGCATGCTTGAATTCATTTGTACATTATAAACAATTTAGAAGGGCATTTTCAGAGGTTGAAAACTAGTACTTGAAGTCCATACATTCAAAGAAATTGAGCATGTGTCCGCAGGGACCTTGGTTAACACTCTGGTGTCAGCTGGAGAAGAGAAATGACAGAAATCTTAGTAACAGAAATCTTGTTGATAATTCATCTATCACTAGCACCCTTGCTGGTCCAACCAGCACCCTTGATGTAAAGGCCCGTACATCGAATTATTAAGAATCTCAAAAAGAATAAATTCAAGTATGAGAACAAATTACCATTTAGAATAAAGAAGACTGTTCTACCTGCTGTAACATGATTTATTTGTCCTTCAGAAATATGCCTCTCAGCATTTCATCCCTACTAGTGTATGTCCAATCTTTGAAGACCAAAATCTGCATGTTTTAAGAAAAGAGTAAGAAGAATTATCAAAAGGTTTAGTAAAATTGGAATAGAAAATTTTGCCTTATCATCTGCAAGGCTTGATGATTCCACTTACATTATCGAGGATTGGGAATGGTTTCTTTCCACATGGAAGAATATGAAATTTTCTTCAGAAATCGATAAAGAAATTGTACTGTCAATGCAATTTATTAGAAAATCTAATGATAATGGATTCTGGAGAGAAAAAATAGCATAACAAACAGGTATGAATCACCTCTAGTATATTAATGAAGAAGTTGAGGACAGTAGATAAGGCTTCACTTCCCACAGAAACTTCAAAAACCAATAACATAATAAACGCTAGATATATGGAAGTGCATTCTGTGAGGGAATAGTGGGTCAACCACAAGATAGATACACATTTTATGACCTTGCCACACAATAGTGGGTCCATGTACTACTTTTCACCAAGTTAACCTTGTTATCAACCATAAGATAGCAATTGTGTGCAACTAAAGAATTACTCAGCAGTCAGGACACGAAATACCTATAATTCAATGTGCTGTCAAGTACAAAGAGAACACTACCAAACAGAGGTTGACTTACAATGTAACCCTGGTGAACAGTTAGTAACTGAATACCTGAAACATTGACAAGCCCATCAAGGACAATTCTCACATTTTCCAGAGCCCTTCACTTTCTCGGAAATAAATCTGCCCTGTTCTTTTGCTGCTAATGGATAAAATTTTGCTATGTTTGGGCATGATATGCACCAAAATATAAATGCTTGCGCGCGAAACTTTCTGAGGTAGTTTGGCATGGTAATCAGAAAAGTCTAAGTTCACCCTTTTTTCAGAAGTAGTTGCGGGAGTGAGCATTATTGGTGAAGAGATACAATGAGGATTATCAAGACCAATGCTACAAGCTTCAAGAATACAATGGTATCTTTGTAAGGTTGATCACTATGAGTGTTACAACGACTTTGATTGAAGTCCATACAACTGGAAATGGTTTGAAGTTGCTAAGACATTCCTCTTGAATTTCCATATCCTGCCATCGATTACATTTTGGTGCAGAGATTCTTGCTGTTACTTCTCCTGAATGACTTCATAGCTTAACAAATAATTAACACTGAGTTCAAACTTCAAACCACCAGCCCTAGTGGACTTGGTATATTTTAGTTCCCAATTTCAAAGAAGCTAGTAAAAATGCCAACCAAAAAAGAAGCTATTAAAGTTGGAATATTAATCTTACACAGCATATCACATTAACAACTAATGGAGCCAGCTTATCGGAATGATAGTAAAAATACCCCTTTTTGCATTGAAAGAACTGATTAAAAAATGATATGATTCAACCTCAGACCCATTTGAATGTAGCGGACAACAGCGGGGCCCGAGAATTGATGTGTATTCGAATCGTAGGAGCTAGTAATCGCCGATATGCTCATATTGGTGACGTTATTGTTGCTGTGATCAAAGAAGCAGTACCAAATATGCCTCTAGAAAGATCAGAAGTGATCAGAGCTGTAATTGTACGTACTTGTAAAGAACTCAAACGTGACAACGGTATGATAATACGATATGATGACAATGCTGCAGTTGTCATTGATCAAGAAGGAAATCCAAAAGGAACTCGAGTTTTTGGTGCGATCGCCCGGGAATTGAGACATTTCCATTTTACTAAAATAGTTTCATTAGCCCCCGAGGTATTATAAGATGAGACCATGATATAGTTATAGTAGGTTATTTGGATGAAATAGATTATTAGTAGATTGTGTCTCACGTATATACCTTTAATAATAATAATAATTAATAATAATTCATAAATAAAAAATAAAACAAAAAGTATGTTTATTATATCCAAATTTGGAGGCACCAATAATTTTAGTTCATCATGGGTAGGGACACTATTGCTGACATAATAACCTCTATACGAAATGCTGACATGAATAGAAAAGGAATGGTTCGAATAGCATCTACTAACATAACCGAAAACATTGTTAAAATACTTTTACGAGAGGGTTTTATCGAAAACGTGAGGAAACATCGGGAAAGCAACAAATATTTTTTGGTTTTAACCCTACAACATAGAAGGAATAGGAAAGGGCCATCTAGAACTGTTTTAAATTTAAAACGGATCAGTCGACCTGGTCTACGAATCTATTCTAACTATCAACGAATTCCTAGAATTTTAGGTGGGATGGGGATTGTAATTCTTTCGACTTCTCGAGGTATAATGACAGACCGAGAGGCTCGACTAGAAGGAATGGGTGGAGAAATTTTGTGTTATATATGGTAATCCTTCTGATATCCGAATTAGATCCAAAACTTCCTATTTGTGAAAAAAAAAAGAGAAAGGAAGGGTTGTCTAATATCACTCCTCCTCCATTAGTTGATACTTCAAGGGGGTTTTACCTGGAATGAAAGAACAAAAATGGGTTCATGAAGGTTTAATTACTGAATCACTTCCCAACGGCATGTTCCGGGTTCGTTTAGATAATGAAGATCTGATTCTAGGTTATGTTTCAGGAAGGATCCGACGTAGTTTTATACGGATACTGCCAGGAGATAGAGTAAAAATTGAAGTAAGTCGTTATGATTCAACCAGAGGGCGTATAATTTATAGACTCCGCAACAAGGATTCGAAGGATTAGGCAGTTTTTTCAACTTCAACATTCCTTTCATGGGGATACAAATACAATTCGAGGTTAAAAATTTCAAGAAACCTATTTTCTTCCAAGAAGTGGATTCGGAATTCAATTAAGGTAAGGAATGACAAATATGAAAATAAGGGCTTCTGTTCGTAAAATTTGTGAAAAATGTCGACTGATCCGTAGGCGGGGACGAATTATAGTAATTTGTTCCAACCCGAGACATAAACAAAGACAAGGATAATCTTTCTAAACTCTAAAAAGGACTCTCTAAAGGACCCGATGTACAAATCAAAATAAAATAAAGGATCCGCTTTGACATGAAATGGATATATCCATATATCTCTGACTCATATTTATGAGATGATAAAATATGGCAAAACCCATACCAAGAATTGGTTCACGTAGGAATGGACGTATCGGTTCACGTAAGAGTGCACGTAGAATACCAAAGGGAGTTATTCATGTTCAAGCAAGTTTCAACAATACCATTGTGACTGTTACGGATGTACGGGGTCGGGTGGTTTCTTGGTCCTCTGCCGGTACTTGTGGATTCAGGGGTACAAGAAGAGGGACACCATTTGCTGCTCAAACCGCAGCCGGAAATGCTATTCGTACAGTAGTGGATCAAGGTATGCAACGAGCAGAAGTCATGATAAAAGGTCCTGGTCTCGGAAGAGATGCAGCATTACGAGCTATTCGTAGAAGTGGTATACTATTAAGTTGCGTACGGGATGTAACCCCTATGCCACATAATGGCTGTAGACCTCCTAAAAAAAGACGTGTGTAGAAATAAACATTGAAGAGATTTCAAGAGAAAT